>VSMD01131469.1:0-66549 GCA_008750895.1 Mirza zaza | reverse complement strand
TAGAAGAGAAGAAATTTATTATGACAAATAATTGAGGAGATAGGGAGGGGCAGGGTCTGGATAGCTTGGCCATAGAAAATAGAGGCCAAGCCCTGTTCTCTTTTGACTGATGGAGTAAGTAAGGATATAGGATAAGGTACAACTGTATAAAACATGATTCTAGTTTTGCAATGATACATAATCCTTTCATAATACTTGGGTTTATAAATGATTACATGAACATGGAGAAAGTCAAGAAAAATACATACCAGGCAGTTAAACTTATTGTCTGTGTCGGGTTGTACAGGGAGTAGAGTGAAGAGGGGAGAGCAATGTAAGTGAAATTTATTTAAAGACAATGAAAACAAAGCTGTAACTTTCATTTTGGACTTTCGGTGAGATTAACAAGCGTGGAAATGCCCCCTAGACTAAAGAAACCTAAGTAAAGCGAATGGTTATTTCATGGGGGAGGGGGCGGCGGGGAGGACTCTTTATTCATTCATTTTGTACAAAATAATAGTTAGGAGGCCTTTCCTGAAATTCTTTTTGATGGTCCCGAAAGGGAATTTTTCCTCATGGAAAAGAGATACTAAACTTTTGAATGTCTACCTCTTCAACTTTTTAGTCTAAAACCTTTACACAGTCACAGTTTCCTAAGTGACAATTTTTCCTGTGTACAATTCTACTCTTCACCCTGGCTGAAAAACCTACAATCTGGATTTAGTATGCTCAGTGTGAAGATACTGTAGTTTACTCCATCCTTCACAGAGGTTTAGCTTCTTTGTCTGTTGTTGGCTAATATTGTATTGAAACTCAAAAATGGCTGCATGTCCTGTTAGTGTCAACACTTAATCGTTATTCCTTATGTTTCCACAGGGACAGATGGGATTTGTATCCTACTGGCCAGCACAGGGAGCTGTCTCACTCTTTCCTGCCCCTCTTCATCTGTTCCCATGGAGGAGGGAAGTGCCTTGATGGGTGAGTAAGCTAAATTCTCTTCATGTCTTCCTGCCTGGAAAGACTATTATGTGCATAGTTTAGTTGGGAAAGCAGTGCTCTTCAAGGAGAAGCCTGCTGTTTTTCCTTATTTCTGTTTTTGTTCTAAGCTGCACCAAGGAAGAGGAGGATATTGATAACCCATTTCTCCCCAAATCAAGACCTGTGTCTGAGCTATAGGAATCTATTCACATAATTGAGCCTATATCCATTCAGTCACAATCCAAAGCAGAAATTTTTAACCACATGAGATTAAAGAATCTTTGAACATCATGAAAATACATGTATAATCTTGTATTCATTTGCATCTTTTCTAGGAAGCAGTCAATAGATTGCTTGCATCAGATTTTCCAAAAGGTCCATAACCCAACACTGGTTAAAAACTACTGCTCTTGAAATGTCCTGCTGAGTTCCTGTTTTCTAGTTTCCTCCCACCAGCCCCTGCACCTACTTCTTAATTCATTATAAAGTAAAAGGTCCTTTCCTCATTCAGGTAGTTAATCTTCAATTATTTCCAGAATATTGTCTCACTGATGCTTGCCTTTAAGGATTACTATTTTGCAATATCAATGCAACTCAAACTTATGAAAATAGGAAGACACATTAGCAAGAGGACTGTTTTCACAAAAAAATTAAACATAGAAATGATCAACTGCACTGTACAATGGTTGGGGACAAATGTGTTTCAAAATTCACACTTTTTCAAGCTTTCAAACTTTAGAAAGTTATTATGATTACATATTCTGTATTACCCAATGTCTCTAAAAGGGTCTGGAGCAGTATTCTATGATCAAGCATATTCGTTTTTCTGCAGTGAGACATGAATATTCACACTGAGATTGAGACTATAAATACCTTGATTATATCACATAAAATATAGTATGGTAATTTCACTAAGTCAACTAGTATATACCTAACACATTCTTTTACTGGCTTTCATCATATTCCATAGTGAAAAGGTTTTGATTCTTCAGCTGTTAACATCACTGTCCTGACACACACAGTTACCCTAATGAATAAAATTGCCAAATGCAATGTGTGAAATTGCCAAACTCATGATAGTAAGATTATCTTTGACTTCCTCTTGGGAGGTTATTTCTTTAATTCTGTTAAAGACAGTTTTATACTTCAAAGAGTCAAAGAAAGGAGAATCTTTGAGTTATTCTTCATTTCACATTATTCTCAAGCAGAGAAACCAAATTACATTTGAAAAATGTGCACACAATCAATGCATGTGTACAGCAAAAAGGTAAACATCACAAATAAGTCACTAGAATAGTTCCCTAGGTGTCCATATCTACTGGGTATCAAGATGAACTGTAGCCCATTTCTTTGTATGTACACATGTTTTAGTCCACAAAGATACTTACTTTTGATACAAGAATTATGCAAGACCCACAGGAGGGCTAATATTCATTAGAAGGGGAAAAGGATACAAATGTGAAGAATGGATGAGAATGTTCATTTATTTATTCATTTGGGAGATTGTCTGCTGTTGAGCTGTAAACACCAGGTAAGTCTCCTATGGTAGGTCCAGGTAAAGCCTGCTATGCTCAGTCCTTACAGACCATAAATTCCTTATAAAGTTGTAATGTTTTTATAAACCTGTGGAAGATTTGCAAGATGGTATTGATGGGGTGATTAGAAAGCATATCTGGAAACTAAATGTTAGATTCTTGTATGTGACTTGCTAAAGTCAATTTTTCCAACTATATGAGGCAATTTCGTAGGAAGTTCAGGGTTATATGGTTAGGGACACATAAGAACTCTTGTGTAAACAGGCAAAATCTGAGAAATCATCCAATTCGTAAAATTGTGCTCACCAAATTCTCCTGTCTGCTATTTCCTAGTATGTAGTTCTGAGAGTAAATCATTTGCACTTCCATGGGTTTTATGTGTTAAAGTAATCATTTTCTTTAAGTTCTCTCCTCAGCCTTAGGCTGGACTATATCTTCTCTATCCTATATAATTCATTGATAACTGGGTTCTTAAAAGCAAAATATGCATAAATGGATGGATCTTGTTGGTTCATAGTAGAGGTAAATATGCTTCATGTCTCTCGTCATCTTTGGACCAGTCGACAAGGGGGCATATTCTTCTTGTGGCAATGGCAGAGGCACAAGAGTCAGTATTTCTCACTGCACAAAGACATTGCAAGCTCTTGTTTGAGTCATGTCTATTGAAAAACCATTGGCTAAAGCAAGTCAGATGGCAAAATCAAAGTCAGACTCTGGGGAAAGGAGTGAAAAATTACATATTTACCGATATGGATAGAAAAAGTGCAGAGAATTGAAGTTCACAATGCAAGACACAGTGATCTGCTTTCTTAACCTCCATGCTTTATGTCCTTCTCATACACAAAGTATACTCCACCCCTCTCCCAAGACCTTCAAAATTCTTACCCAAATACAGCATCAGGCTTAAAGTCTGGGATCTCATGTTCAAATATCACTCCTTCTAATTTGATGATATATGAACTAAAATAACTGCCCTCCCCAATAGACAACATACAATGATGGAACAGAAATAGGATAATGCAATAAATACCTGCATTTGCAAAGGGGAAGAATAGTAGATACACAGGTTTCCCTTGTCCATTACAATTCTGAAACCCGTTGGGAAAAGTGCTGCGAGCTTCCTCTACTCTGGGGTGTGGAATGCTCTTTCAGTTCCTTAGAATGTACCCCTTTGTTTCCTGTGGAGTTCAGCTCCACCCTCTAGAGGATTCTTCCTTTTTTATACTCCTCCTCAGTCATTTCTGAAAATAAGCATTGGGGAATATGTCCTTTTTAGCAGTTGATTTTTTTTCCTTTTGCCTTTAGCAAGTTCATAACCTACTGGTCTTTTTATACATTGAAATTTCTCAGTATGTTTTAGTCTAGCTGGCAATCACTTTGATAAATATAGGTTTCTCAAAAACTCTGCAGCTAATCTATGCATATTTGATTCCAGTCAATAAGTCCTATTATTTTCAAGGCACGCCTCTCTCTCTCCTCTTATTTGCTGTAGACATATCACAAATCATCTCTGGGTCCATGTCCTTAAGCCTTCTAGAAGTGCTTTTTGTCCAAGTAATAGAATGTATCAGGTGACATTTTGATTTTTTTCACTTATAAATCTTAGCAAAATGTGTACGACCATGTCTAAGGCTCCTGGATTTATGTTAATTTGAAAATGTTACTGGCTGAAGAGGCTAGATAAGAGATAGTTTTATTTTCTAACTCAGCAATTTCTAGGCTATATTTCTTGATAAATTCTTCTTGCAAAATGGTCTGGGTTACAAACCCAGACAATCTAGGTCTAGAGATGGGTGTCAACCTTTAGTAACACTGTCCTTGCTGTTCCATGAGGGATTGGGAAATGTAATGGCTTATTTTAAAGAGTCCCATTTGGAATGCTCCTTGTGATTGCCCTGAATATATATTTAGTGAGAATTTTAATTATATAATATTGATATATTAAAAAACCTTTAATTATATCTCTTTTTTATTTTCTCTAATAAAATTTTAAAATGTAATTCAGAAGAATCTTATCTACTTCATTTCTGTTTATTTCTAGATTTTTTAAAAAAATTTTGCTTATTTTTGAAAATGGAAACCTAGGACTTCTGCTGCCAGAAAGACAGAGGAGATTTACTTTTCCCTAACCCTCCAGCTAAGCACAGCTAAAAACTCTGGCTGTTAGATTTTTTAAAAAATTGAAACATTAGAAGACTCTGAAAGTTGGAGAGGAAACAGATGAGCTAGGGACCTCAGTACCTGAGAAATGACATAGCAGTGAGTTCCTAGGTTTTTCTTTCCCCTCACACATCAAGACTGAGTGCTGGAGAAGCTAGCAACACAAAAATGCCAAAAAGTGAGTGAAGACAACAACAGCAAAAGACTCAATGAAAAGCTATTCTCTTTAGGTGAAGGGCCAGAAAAGAAGCAGCCTAGCAAAACAGACACATTTTAGATAATAACTTCTCTACTCTATTTTTTTTCTGTGAAACACCATAGTGGGTAAAGACAGGTGGGTAACAACTGTGGCTTAACCCCGTTCTCCACCAGTTAAGGCTGCTTAGATCTAAGTGCCCAGGCTCAAGGGGGCGCATCCAACTCCCCATTTCTCCGCAGGAGCACTATCAGAGAATACAGAAAAGGAGCTGTGGGGAACTGAGACTTTCAACTTAGCTGGGCAATGACAAAGCATGTCCCCCCACTCCACGCCCCCAGTGTCAGTAGGAACCTTGGGGGAGACTGGAATTACATCCTACCCCAATGGTAACGAGGCATCCTTTCTCCTCCCTGCTGAGGTCATGTCATGGGAGGCTTCGTGGAAAGTCAAGCCTTTCACTACCATCCAACGGTAACAAGGTCATCCCATGAGGAGACAGTCAGTGGTGGCCAGGTGGGGCATTAGCGAGACACCCGTGCGTCCCTGAGCCGGTATGGCATTAGTGGTACAAGCCTGAATTTCCACCCCCGTTCAGTAGTAAAGGTGAGGGGTCCTGTTGCAACATAGATAAACAGGCAAAAATGGAGACAATTTACTGAATTTAAATATACATGACATATGTCCCACTGTTTTCTATTTCCTTGATATTATCTCTTATGCCACCTTAGGCCACCTTGCCTTGGTCCCTCTAAGTGCCCTCTAAGAAACTTTTTGCTTCTAAACAGTTTTCCAGGGATGAGTCACAAGTTACCGTGTCTAAGAGTCAGCTGACCTGATTGAAGACTGAGACTTACACAGATATTATCTTCCATAATTAGTTTTCTTCATTAGTGCTGATAGCCTGTTCTGCTTGATCAGTTGCATAAGTTGGTTTCTCAACCTCAGCTGATTCAAGTTGCTATAAAAACTTAGTTTTTAGACATTTATATTGATGACTATAAAAGTTGGCTTGCTTTGATACTACCTAATATTTCTATGGTATGGGGAGACCTCTGGCCAGGAGAAATATTTTACTCTGTTGACATTATCTTTTGAATATTAGTGGTTCAACACAGATTTTAATTTTCCATTCAGATCCTTGGCAAAGTCAAATTGTTATATACTGCTTAGTCTTTTCCATCTGCTTCTTGAAAAGCACAAAAGAAAAATCACAACAGTCCAACCTTTCTGTGAGATTCAATACTTCTGTGGAGTGAATGTAGGCTTTCCTATATTTCAAGGTAGTTTTTAACACTTTTGTCATAACAACTTCTCTTCTATCAGCCTGCCCAGGGCTTGAGCCCTATGGGCAGCATCTTCCTTTGATTCATATATTTAAGAGACATACCAGTGAGGGATTGGTGCCAGTATAGAGGCCCAACTAAATCATTTGAATAAGAGTCTTTGAACTGTATTAGAGAAAGAACTGAAATCAATTTTTGCTGAACAGGCAACGGATCTAATTGGGAAAAAATAAGAATAAATTAAGAATAAAAAGGAGGGAAAGGAACACCTTGCTTATTTCCATTGTAACTTATCAAGTTTTCTTTTTGTAAAATCCAGGAGAAAAACAATGGCATGGGCAGAAAAAGATCCTGCCTGAATGACTAAAAGTCAGTCCTGTGGAGATATTGTTCTCCGATCTGATTATGGCAGCAATACTGCCAGTATTAATAATGTCCTGTTAGTAAATGTGTTGGTCTGTACGATAGGCAGCTCCTTGGTTTGGAAAAAAATATTTTTGCTTTCCATGGATTAAAAAACTGAAAATATATAAATAAAAGAAATATGAATGGTATTTTGCTGTATGTTTAGAATTCAAACTCTTAAGAAATGTTTCATCTGAAAATGGAAGGAGGTAGATAATTATCAAATTATCTCAATTTGGTAATTGTTCATTCACACTGGGCCTCCCAACCTCTCTGCCTGTCCTACTTACCACTGTCTGGCCCTGCCTTTCTCCGTGGGTTGACAGAAAATTCTAGAGGCTATAAGGGGAGCAAGATGAGGTTACCCTTGTCTGTCAGAAGTGGTTGTGGAGGAATAAGCACTCTCAGAGTCCTCTTTCACTATCGTTTTGTTTTGAAAAACGTTTTGTTGATGAGTTTTTCCTTTATTACAGTGCACTTTTATTTATAAAAATAATAAACTAGGCCAATTATTTTATAGAATGTCTCCCAATTTAGAGTCATCTAATGTTTCTTCATTTGTTTCATTGACACATAATAACTGCACACATTTATGGGGGTACAGAGTGATATTTTGGTACACGTATACAGTATGTATTGATCAAATCAGAGCAATTAAGATCTCTATCAGCTCAAACATTTATCCTTTCTTTGTCTTCAGAACATTGAAAATCCTCTCTCCTAGCTTTTTGAACATAAAAGGGCTGTCCAGAAAGTAACCAGACATGTGCTATGTTCTCATTATATTAACAGTGGCTGGATATTTTCTTGACAGCCCTGGTATATTATAAAGTATTCTTAACTTCAGTCACTCTGTAGCACTACAGAACACTAGAAATTAGTCCTCCTTTTTAGCTATAATTTTGTATCCATTAGCCAGTCTTTCTTTATCCTTCTCTCCCCCCGATCCTTCCCAGACTCTAATAACCAATTCCACCCTTTACTTCTATGAGCTCAGTTTCTTCTTAGCTCCCACAAGTGAGAACATGCAGTATTTGCCTTTTTATGCCTGACTTAACTCACTGCACATAATGTTCCCCAAGCTCATCTATATTGCCGTGAATAACAGGATTTCATTTTTTATGGCTGAATAGTATTCCAGTGCGTCTTCTTTCAGAACATCCTCTTTCTTTATGGAAAATTTTATTTCTAGTACAGGATATTGATAGCACCTCCACCACTGTGGGTGCTCAAAATATCATTGATTGAATTTTTTTGTTCTGTTTCAATGATTTTAATTGAATGTACTCAGTACATTTAGCCTAATAATTGATATTTAAATTGATATTCATCACATACCCTTGCTGGGATCTCTTATTATAATCTTAAATCATTTGTTCCTTGTGCTTTTTACTTATTAAACCATCTCTTATACCTTTGCTTTTCTTTTTCTCTTGCAACTCTGCCTACATTTTTTCTTGTTTCATTCTATCTCTCTTTTTAAAAATGCTATCTTTTCCCTTTCTCTTCTTTAATTCAAGTTTATTTCTCCTTCTTTATCTTCTTCTTGCTCATCCTAGACAGACAAATCTGTGAGAAGACAGTGTCAACCTTAATGATGAGATTCAGGTAATATGATTAAATATCGAGTTTACTTGAGCCCAGAGTTTGAGAATTGTTACCTGGGAGGACAGAGACTCCAAAAAGATGAGGTCAGTTCTCCAAAGTGGAGATGTTTGAGTGTTGTTTTTATAGGCAAGGTCTGGGGAAGCTTTATAGGACTTCAACATTTTCAACACAGGGTTAATGCATAGTTATAGCAATTTGATTTGTTACAGGAAGTGTTTCTTTTTTGGGAAGGGCATATTTAACATTCCACATTAAGGATGTAAAAGTCAAGGTTCTTTTTATTGTTTGTTTTTTTTCTTTTTTCTCTCAGTCAAGGGATCTTTTATCTCAAGTGCGAAGAACTAAACTGGGAACAAATATATAAGAAAGGAAATTAATCTATAACTAAAGATTTGTAATTAAGAGGTCATGCTCCATAACTGGGTCTCCAAAGTTAACCTTCCTCAGGGCCTAATAAATGAACAGATTATATCCATTGTCTTTCACAAGAGAAAAGTATTTCTTTTTCTTCTAGGTGAGAGAGAAAACTGCATTGTAAAAAAATCCCATTTTGCATGCTGCCCAAATCAGAGTCCTGTTGTTTGAAAGGAATGGATGTTTATGAAAGACAAGGTAGCTCTAGGATTTGAAAAAAAATGTGGGTGATGAAAAGGCAAGTGCACTAGTTTGCAAAGGCTGCACATTGAGTGGCTAAAGCAATAGAAATCTATTTTCTCACGGTTTTGGAGGCTAGAAACTCAAGATCAAGATGTTGGTTCTCCTGAGAGCTCTCTCCTTGGTTTTTGGATGGTCATACTCTCCTGTCCCTGTTTTCACATGATCTCCCTCAGTTGTGTCTGTGTCCTATTGTCGTCTTCTTGTAGGGACTCCAGTCAGACAGGATTAGGGCCCACCCCAATGACCTTAGTTAACCTTAATTGCTTCTTTAAGCCTACTTCCAAATACAATCACATTTTGAGGTATTGAGTTTTAGGACTTCACCATAAAAATTTGAGGGAGGGACACAATTCAGCCCCCAACAGCAATTTTTAACAAAGATAAATTTGTGTCCCGCTGGGTAAAATGTGTTACTCATTTTCCCCGTGCAGCATGTATATGAAGCCACTTACATGTCTAAATTAAATGTTAATTTCACTTTCTCAGGGCTGTGAGCTTTCAAAGGTTAATAAGCTCTGGTGGTGGTGGCGGTGGGTAGAAAAGAGTGATGGTGGAACCAGTACTGATGCGAGGTGGGGCATGGACTCGGTTACTTCTCTAGGAGGTAGAACTGAATCCAGAGTCTATGATTAAGCAGAACAAAAGCATTATCAAAATGTGTTTCCAGATTATTTCTGGACATGGTTTACAACTGTGATCTTCAACTTAGCACAGTGTAATCCCACAGTACAGACATTGCCAGCTCAGTAGACAGATACATATGCTGGAGAGAAGGGAAGGGGAAAAGGACAGACTTCTATGCTGGGAAGATCTTTTTTTGTGGATTTCAGAGCACTTGGAAGTGAAGAAGGAGGTGGCGTTTGTTATCATGGGACACTCTTATTTCAAAGGCAGATGCATTCCCGGAGGTCATCCAGAGTGTGGGCTGCTCTTAGCAGCAGGAAAGCCTGTCATGCATGGAACAATGAGCATAAGACTCAATTTAAACTCTTCTGGTGAGACATTATTCTCTATGTGAGTCCCAGTCTTCAATAGCCCCTGTGCCAAACAACACTGACCCTCAGTAATGGCTCATTTTGAATGCTTTTCCTGGAGTGCAGACTCATTTACTAAAACTTAGAAAAGTGAGGCATGGTGGTGTGGAGTTTTATGCTCCTAATTATGGCCATTCTTCCACTTTAGTCCTAGCTCATGAATTTTGGAAAGTAGGGTGTGGAAGACCAGCATGGAAATTTGACACCAGAAATATTTAAATCTTCCTCTCACAGACAACCAATTGAAGATTCACTTGGATTATTTAACCTTTAAATCACAATGGTTTTAAAGAACAATAGTATTCAAGCCTGCCTATATATTAGGAAGAGATGTATATATGTGTGTGTGTTGTCAGGGGACTGGTTAGAAAATACTGATATCAAGGCCTTATCCCTGATTTATTAAAGAGACTAGCTGGCAGTGGGGCCTGGGCATTGGTATTTAAATATCTGGAGAGGAGAGCAGGGACATCCTGAACTATCAAGTCATCAGCATTTGGAGGACAATTGATGAGCATGATGGGAAGCTCAACAAGCACATCTTCTCATCTGGCAGTTTGTTGAAGACATGAAACTCCAATTCATGTTGGAGACATGAATTGTTGAGATTGTTATCTCAACAATATTATTTTCTACAACATGTCTGAATTTATTTGTCATGAAAAATGACATGAAAAATGTCAACTCATATGTAGTTGAAGACTACAAACTCCTTAAAGGGACAGGTAAATTTGGGCATACTGTAGAAAATTATATTGTTTGACAATCTATAAATACCTTAATAAATTATAGTGGCTACTTCATGTAGACTTCCTTTAGAGCTATCGTTCTCAAGCTTGAGTGTGCATCCAAATCACCTTGGATGGCTTGTTAAAACCCAGGTACTGGCCCCTGCTCCAGAGTTCCTGATTCAGTAGGTCTTGAGTGAAGCCCTGAAACTTGCATTTCTTACAAATTCCCAGGTGATGCTGGTGCTGCTGGTCTGGGAATTACACTCTGAGAAACATTGCTTTAAGGAATCAAATTGGAGAGGCATACTTCTCAATCTTATTTTGTCATCAGTTGGTTTAGTCATAGCCACGTCTTAATAAAATAAGTTCCTTCCTATTTAAATTTTCTATTTGCTAGTGTTGGCTTTTTATAATTTTTCAGTAATTTAGTCATTTAATCTTGATCATCATTTTGATTAGACTGTAATTGATTATATAATATCTTATCTTTCAATCTGTTTTATCTCCAGCCAGTTTGTCTTTTCCATTTGTGTTTTGTTTATTTGCATCTTGTCTCTTTCTTTCCTTAACTCATCTTGGCAGAGGCCCATGTTATTTCCATTGTGATTTCTTCTTTGATTTATTAATTATACAAAAGCGTGAGTTTTAAAAAATCAAATCTTGGCAGGTTCCTGTTATCTTTGTGTTATTTATTTCTCATTTTACTGCGTTGTGGTCAAAGAACATGTTCTTAGAATATTGTCCAATGATATTTGTTGAGACTTGCATTGAGGCCTTGTAGTTGGCAGTTTTTTTACGTATTTCACATGCGTTTAGGAAAAATGTGTATTTTCTAATTGTTAGATGAACATTTTTTTCCCCGTCCTGCTCATAGATAAAGGATTATGTGTAAGCATTAGATCATGCTTTGTAACTGTAGTAGTTCAATCTTTTAGATCTTTATTTTTTCTACAAAGTCTCTTATTACTCAGAGAAGTATGTCAATCTCTTTTGCTATGACTGTCAGTTTGTCAGCTACTCCTTGTAATTCTGTTAATAATTTCTTTCATATATTTCAAGGCCACGGTTTTTGCTTTGCTACTATAATGTAGCAGTAGGTATTTGTAAATCATAGGTAGTCAAACAATATTATTTTCTACAACATGTCTGAATTTATTTGTCATTTTAAGGGATTTGTTGTCTGCAACCTCATTTGAGTTGACATTTTTTATGCCTCCAGCAAATTATCAGACTGAGAGGATGCAGCTTGTTGAACTTGCCATCGTGTTCAACAACTGTCCTCCAAATGCTAATGACTTGACAATTCAGGATGCCCCTGCTCTCTGTCTCCAGATATTAATGAAGAGCTGGATAAAAATATCATCTTATACTGTCTATAGTCCTGTCTAAACATGGAATTTACTTTATCTCAGCAGTTTTCTTTTTCCTTTCTCCCAGAACAATGAGACTGGACCAACATGGGTTGGTCAAGGTCATGGGACTGTGTAGTATGAGATCCAGGTCGGCTGCTGTGCCATGACCACGTTACAGTTCATAGTAAGGCATGTCTTTCCAGGGAAAAAGAAGTGTTTTGGAACCCCCAGGTGCACCATTTCTGGAGCTTTCCAAAGTCGAGATGGCAAGGCTAATGGCTGCATCAGTGTTACAAATTGCAAAGAGAAATATTCTCTGGATATTTAACCTGAAGTTGAAGTCAGCTTATATTCTTTAACCTCTGTAGTTCAGTGTTTTGGTTCTTTAAAATTGCTACAGTTATCTGTAGTTCACTTCCTGCTGCAGTGTTTCTGGTTCGGCATTAATCTGGAGTAATTTTTATTGTATGTAGGAATTGTACCATTTGGGGCCTATAGAGTTCTTGTCTTTTTTTTTTAATTACTACTTAATACAACAGAAGAAACATTAAGAGACTTTATCAATTTAAATTTTAGTAGGAAATGCAAATGTAGGTAAAATTTTTTACTTTTATGTAAATGTAGATAAGATTCTGTGTGAAGAGATAATAAACTTTACTAATTATTATCTACTATGTAGACATGGGGTGAAATGTAAGGACAAATACAAATTAAATACAAGAGACTTAATTTTTTCTGTTGAAAATAAAGAAAGAGACTTCTCTTTCTTAAGAGAATTTACTTTAGAAAATTTGTAGTAAGTTTTTTCTCTGTCTCTTTAAAGTGTATGTAAATCTTTTTAAAAGCTAAATAAGCCTCTTGCCAGCTTTAGGACCCAAGAATGTCTTTTTCAAGGACCTGGGAACCATCTCTTTGGAATTTAATCATCAAAGAACACAGCTCTCCCATCTCCCAGTTTCCATTGGAGGGTAGGAGCCTAAGTTGGTGGCCCATTGCTCTCAGCTGCAAAACCACCTCCTGTCATAAAGATATGAGATTATTTTTCCTTTGGGTAAATCTAATTAGTAAACACAGATAGCCACCCCAATTACTAGGTAAATTGAGGATGAGCTATGTGTGATAAATGGTGTTGTCAAGTTCTCTTAAATGAGGACTAGTTATTGCTTATCTTGAGAACATGTATGTAATGGGTTGTATGCTTGGCTATATAAAAGGATGAGGGGTTTTTTTGACATTTTGATCTCTTAGTTATTGCCTATGATGATGTATATCCCATTCTGGTTTAATGCTTATTCAATGAATAAAACTTTTATTTCTGTTCTACCTTTGTGGAGAGATTTTATTGAGTGAGCAGAAGATTTTATTTTTAATTATATTTCTCCAATGTGGTATATTATATGTATATTTGCTATATAATTTAACTCTTTGAGGTATGCATTTTTATATCATTGTGTTGGAATAGGTAGCTTGAGTGTAGAGAAATGACTTACAAAAGTTCATGCAACTTGCGAAGAATAGGATTTGAACTATTTGGACTAATTTTCTCTGGCTCCATATAGAATGTCAATGTCATTCTAACACATTTTTCATAAATAAACATGTCACTTATTTACATGTTGCATTCATAAACATTGGCTTGTTATTGACATAAAAATTACCAAGGTTTTCTTGCTAGACTCCTTCCATTGACTTAGGGGGCCAAGACTCTGAGCAAAGGCAAATCTCTTCATTTGTACCCAAAGCACTAACTCTATGCCAGCATCCCATAATATTATTGTATTTGGCAGTGACTAATATATTTATCTCTGGAAGAATGGTCTCAAACTTCAGTAAAAGCATGTAGAGCCTAGGGCAACCACAGACAGTTGGAATACTACCTGTTAAACTAATATCTTCTCTCAATTAAAATACTTTCTTTTTTCTTACCTGCTTTAGCAATATAAACAAACCACAACCGACTACCTGGTATATTTTTTTTTCCTATTTTGCCTTAAATACTGAATTCAAATATTGGTATCCATTGAGAATGCTCACAAAAATCAAATAGCGTGTCTTGAGTAAAGAAATCCTTGTAAGAACTAAGCACTAATGTTTATAAAGATATAACAATCTTAAGTTACACATACTTGATTTCAAATTATGTTAGCGCCTACATCTTTTGTATTTCTTCCTTCTTTTCTGTTTTACCCTGCACTTTTCTCTTTGTGAAACAATTAAAACTCTTTTTCAAAGATCTATATTCTTGGCTTCATACAAATTCAGCATGTTGATGTGTTTGTTGCTTCTTACAATTTTCGAAAGTCCTACAAAAAAAGTCATGCAGGAGAGAGAAACTCAAGTTGGAGATAGCCATTTTACAAGTGGAGTTGGAGAAGGCATAATCTTATGTAACATCTGCCTCAGGTGGGATCTATGGAGGGTGGCCAGGCAAGGGGAGGTTGCTCTCAAGCAAGCAGGAGGTATTTGCTATTACTGGCTTGAGATTCATGTTTCACAGGCTCCTCATGCAGGCTTTCTGACTTTCACAGTATGCCTTGAATTGAGTTGTGTAGCGTGAGCTTGAGTTTTCATTCTTTTCAAGACTCTAAAAGCAGTTAACTAATGGCAGCCAACTCTATAGAGTTTATAATTACCATTGACCCCCCCAAAACATTCCACGTATTATCCCAAGTTCTTAAGCCAATGCTTCTCTTTACCCCGCAGTGTATCCCAGTCTACCATGGGTTAGAGTAGTAGTAATCATGATGCTGCTGCAGCCAGCACTTATCACCACTCCCCTACCAACAGCACTGGGGGCCCGATTGCCAGCTAACCTGCGAGTCACCCAGAGTAATCAAGGATCCTAAGCTGAGAGCCCTCCCAACCTAAGGATCTCATGTCTAGGGCTGCTGCCAGGTCCAACTGTCTTAGCCTGGGCCCTCAAAAAAGGAAAACCGAGACAAAAGCTGGCCTGCAGATAGCTTACTTTAGAATGTGATTTCAAAGACCCATAGTCAGGAGACTGAGATGAATAAATCAAGAAAGTTGGGAAAGCCTATCCACAGCTGCATCTTTGAGCTCACTGCTGTTATGGGAAATTGGAGCTCAGCTCTCTTGAGGGTCCTTTGAAAAAACAGTCTGGATTTCACCTCAGAATCTTCCATTCAAAACATGGGAGAAGCTAATATTATCCAAGCATTCCTTTATTAGTTTTCCATTGCTGCCTTAACAAATTACCACAAACTAGCAGCCTAAATAACCACTTATTGTCTCACAATTGTGTAGGTCAGAAATCTGACATGGGTCTTACTGAGCTAAAACCAAGTTATAGGCAGGGCTGTATTCGTCCCTGGAGATCCTTGAGGAACCTACTTCCTTGCTCATTCTGGTTGCTGGCAGAATTCACTTCTTACTTTTCATCCTTTTCAGAGTATCCACGTGTCTACCTAGTATCATTTTCCTACAACCTGAAGAATTTATTTTAGTGTTTCTTTTATTGTACCTGTAACTTTTAGTTTTCTTTTATCTGAAAATGTTTTTAATTTGTGGATTCAGATATCCTAGAAACTTAGTTTGACATTTAACAAAATATTTCCACGCTATAAAGATATTTTCTCATACTCCATTGTTTCTGATGAGAAATCGACTATTAATTGGCACAGTGGTCCCTGTATGTTAGATTATTTCTTTTATTTATTATTTTTTATTTATGTATTTCAGGATATTATTGGGTCACAAACATTTTGGTTACATGTAATGCATTTGTATGGGGAAAGGGCATGCTTGTAGCCCTGTTTTGGACAAGGTTGTTTCTTTCTTATTGCTTTCAAGGTTGCTCCTTATTTTTGCCTTTCATTATTTTGATTATGATGAGTCTCAACACAGGGTCTTTGTGTTTATTCTGCCTGATGTTTGTTTAGTATCTTATTTCTGAAAATTTCTATATTTCATCAAACTAGGTAAATTTTAACTACTATTTATTCAAATCTTTTTCTGCCTCATTACCCCTCCTCATTCTTATATTTCAATCACATGCACAATAGGCCATTTTATATCAGCTGATCATTTCCCTAGTCTCTATCCCCTCCAACACCAATCCTTTATCTTCCCCGTTCTTTACCTTGGGTCTTTTCTTATTTCTTTACTGATATTTCCATTCACTGAAAAAAATGTTTTGTTTTTAATTGATGATAATTATAAAAGCCTCCTTAAAATCCTTTTAAGTTAATTTTACTAACTTAAAGTTAGGAAAACTAACTTTTAGTTAGTTACTAAAAGTTACTTTTACTAACTTTTACTAGTTACTTTTACTAACTTTAAGTTAGTTTTACTAAGTTTTACTATCTTTTTTATTTTAGGATCAAACTTAGTCAATTTTTTTCTCTTCTGAAAATACATTCTGTTCTCTTGTTTTCTTTTTTTTATTTCAGGATATTGTGAGGGTACAAACATTTTGGTTACATTTTATATCATTGCCTCTCCCTAGCGGGGGCTAGAGGCCTGCCCTCCCCCCCCCAACAATGCACACCGTGTCCTATAGTGTGAGTTTACCTCTGCAACCCCCCATCCCTGGAGAATGTTACTACCATGTGAGATCCATTGTGTTAATACTAATTTGATGGTGAGTACAAGTGGAGCCTATTCTTCCCATCATGTGTTACCTCACTTCAGATAATGGGCTCAAGCTCAATCCAGGAAAATATGAGAGGTGCTAGATCACTGTCATTTCTTATAATTGAGTAATATTCTATTGTGTGCAATGTTTGATGATTATGTGTTGTATTCAAGACATTATGAAAGATAAGTTGTAGAGATTCTGGATTATGTTATTTTTCTGTAATGAAGGTTACTGCTGTGTTCAGAAGGTTATTGTCTTGGTTAGATTTGAACTATAATGTCTGTTGATTGGGCATCAGCTCTCATCTTAATTCAGATCTTCTACCTTTAATTGAACTGTTTTGAGTCTGTTCCACTGCTGTGAGCCTATTTAGGGTACATTGAAGACACAGGTTGAAGAATTTGGGCATCTCACTCTCTGGTTTTTACCATTCCAGAATTTCCATACTGTCTGTAGTGTTTAACATTGTCTGGCTTCACTTTTCTGGTTCCCTAGACCGGAAAGACAGCATATTTTCCCAGGTGTGTACCATGTGGGATGTGCTTAGTTCCAGGCTAAAAGCCAGGAAAGATGGAAATGTACTGGTGGAGTGCACCTTCTTCCTCACTCCAGGAGAGTGTGTACTTCCTATTAGAGCCAGTATATTCTATTCATTATCCAATACCTTCAGATAGTTGCTTTTAAAAAAACTATATACAAGTTTTATAGTTGCTTCTGCAGAGGGCTCCATCTGATATACTAAGTCTGTCATCCTTGGAAGTGGAAAGTTCCTATGTAGTCTGGGCCTTGGCTGTTAATGACACAGCAGTCATTGTCTGTTTCCTTTTTATTTCCCTCTCAGGAAAAGGTAATATTCTCAGGGTCATGGGCTTCCAGCACACCCTGAAATTCTATATAGAGAGGCAGTGGACACTATATGCTGCCAATGGGTTCACTGTTGAGATTTAGGCACAATCTCTACAATTACAAAAATTCTTGGTGATATTTTCTTCAGCTGTTTAGTAGTAAAATCATAGTCCTCATTTATTCACTTCCTGATTTAACAAATATTTATTGGCCTACTACGTGCCTGGCACAATGCTATATTTTGGGTTACAACAATAAACAAATATGTGATTTCTGTATGTATAGCAATATGTACATGATAGGACAGTTTCTGTTCTCTCAAAGACATAATAATTAGTAAAAATAAAGTGTGGTATGAGATATAATAGGGAGAATGCAGAGTGTTATACAAGCCCATGTAAGAAATGTATAATTTAGCCCAGGTATCTAGAGATGGCTCTATACTGAAGTGATGTTCAAGCTGATACCACCTAAAGGAAAACTGGGAATTAGCCAAGTGAAGGAGAAGAGGAAAGGAAAGAATAGCACATGCAGAGAGAACATTATATGCAAAGACCCTCAGGAAAGTCAAAGCATGGAACTTTTAAGACATGAAGAAATTCAGATTGGCTGCAGCATATAAAGTGGGAGGAAAAGGATGATGAGAGATGGGTTGGAAGGTCTGGGGGGCCAGGACGTGTCATATAAGCCACGTGTGCTGACTGTCTTCCAGATCCAATGTGCCTGGCTCTCTGCACCGGAGGCCAGCATGTGTTAATTGTACCAGTGGTTTCTGGACCTCTGGGTTCTGGTTGTGTTCTGTCAGTGAGGAACCCAGAGAGTAGGCTGGAGGGAGGCAGGAGATTGAGATCAGGGTGTTTTTCACCAGTGGTCCTTCCTATGGAAGACCTTGACGTAGCTTTATTCCATACCCTAAGGTTCCTCCTGGTCTCCGGGAGGCCTCACCCACGATTCTCTCCTTCTCTCCTCTCCTTACAGCCCAAGGTAACCATTGATCTAACTGCTACACCATCAGCAAAGTCAGGGAGACAGAACTGCTATGGGTATTGTAGAATAAAGGAATAAGACTTTACACAACTGTGGAAGAATCTGGGGAGAAAATAGTCCAAAAAGGGAGAGTTGAAGGATCAGGGAAAATTCACAAGTTAGCCCATGGCAGCACTGGTAGAGGTGGATGAGTCCAAGCTTGCCAGGGAATCTGAGAAGCTAGTCACGTCCAGCTGCTGGACCGGGATGTGAAGGAGAGCTGGTGGAGGAGTCTGTACCTAATGGTGAGACCGGGCTGCTGTTGGTCAGAAAGGCCAGCAGTCAGTCAGCAGAAGGACTAGGCATGTGGCAGGGGAGGGCAGGGCAAGCTGGAGTCCACCTGCATCTGTATCTGTCCTTTCCACCCTAACACACCTACTTAACAATCATTGGCTGTTGGACTTACTTTTGCTTTCCAAATCTCGATATAACATTCTCTTCTGGTCAACTTAAATCCAGCGTCCAGAAGTAAAAAAGATTTTGGGAAATGTGGTTCCAGCTTAGCCAGGTGGACAGGGAATAATTCCACCACACCATTCCATATGGTTTCCCTACATGCCACCCACAATTTATAAAATCCACCTGAAATGATCTTAATTTGAGTGTGCCATGTCTTTCCCATTGGGACCCTGGCTGATACTCCATTTAAAAGTGCATGGGTTTATCCTCAGGAAAATGGAAAACTATTAGCTTTCAGGTAGGGCAATAATGGGGCAGATCTGCATGTTGGGGGGTTATTTTAGATGTAATATATAAAGAATGAAACAGAGGCCCGGAATTGTGTTGAATGAATTTGGAGGAAATGAATTTGGGAAAACATTAGAAACAAGGCGATCAAGACCAGTTGGGAATTTCATCATTATTCATGTGTGTGGCAATGATGATGGAAGAAAATAGAAAGATTTAAAAATATAGTCATGCGCTGCATAATGATGTTTTAGTCACCAACGGACCATGTGATGGTGGTTGTATTATTATATAATCCCATGAGATTATATAATACCATATTTTTATTGTGCCTTTTCTATGTTTAGATATACAGATACTTATAATTGTGTTACAATTGCCTACAGTATTCAGCACAGTAACATGCTGCATAGGTTTGTAGCCTTGGAGCAATGGACTATATCATATAGCCCAGGTGTGTAGCAGGCTATACCACCTAGGCCTGTGTAAATACACTGTATGGTGTTCAATAACATCAAACAATGAAATCACCTAATGATGCATTCCTCAGACTGTATCCCTGTTGTTAAGTGACACATGACTATAGTTATATCAGGCAGAAAGAGTGGATTTGATGACTAATGGGATAGAGAGTGAGAGAGACGGACAGACACAGATAGAGAAAGAGAGAGCAAGACAGAGGAGTTTCCCTGCAGACTGACATGACAGGTACCACCGAGGGAAATACAGTTGTTATCACATCTAATAGAAACATTCATAAATACAAGCCAATGTGAATGGAAACTACAATTCTACAGAGATGGGCATTATTTGTATAGTACAATGTACAAACACGTATTAACTTCTCATATATTCTTCACAAGGCCCCTTTTCTGATTATAGTAGTAAAAAGAGGAAAACTTGCCAGTTTTTAGGTAACTTTGTTTTCTAGACTTAAACAAATCTTTTTCAGGTTGACTTAATATTATTTGAGTATTTTAGGGGTATAAATTTTAGGTTACATATATTGCCTTTGCCCTGTCCAAGTAAAAAATAATACTAAATAAATAAATAAAAGTAAAACTCCAAACTGACCATAAATCTGTAACACTGGAGACTCCATGGTTATCAGAAAAAGCACTAGTTTTGGAGTCCAGGACCATAGATTTGAGTCTTTTCCTAAAAACTGTGGGATCTGGGATGTTTATTCTGGATATTGGATTTGAGAACACCACTCCCATTGACCTATGAGATTACTGTGAGACTCAAATGGGATAAACTAGATGTTCAATAAAAACAAAACAAAAACATTATTTGGGTAAACTACCAGGCTCTATAGGTTTCTTCCATATCTCTTCTCTTTTATGCCTCTTTTTTCTCCACCTTGTGGAGGAAGCTATGGAAAGCAAGCCTGTGGTGGTGAGGGAGGGACGTCTTCAGGATGGGGTAGTATTCTCCGTGGGCTCTGCCTGACCTTCAGTGTAGCCACTGCAGCCAGGCCTGGGCTTGTATAACTTCTAGAATGATCTTTTGATACAGGCAGGCCAGAATGGCTCTCCTTATTGACTGTGTTCCTGAAGGCACGATGGAACCTCTGAGGCCAGCTGCAACACCGTTTATTTAATCCAGCACTTGGGTGTTCTTTTGTCTTGCTGCTCCAGTGCCACTTTTGTCCCCTGTTACGATGAAAGAGCTTCCATGGCCCCCCATGGACATCCGAGGACTTAACTTCTGGATTCTTTTAACACCTCCCAGAGGGTCAGAGAGACTTGAGTCCAATCTCCCAGGACCGTCTATCCAGACCCATGTCTGTTCCTGCAGCCGTTTCATTCCTGTGCCATCTTGAAAGCAGTGAGCCGGTATACCACCAGCTTGAAGAGCTGACAGTTCCCTCAGATTTTCTTTTTCTTAACACTGTCTCTCCTCAGAAACCCAGGGATCACATTCCCCTAGTCTTAACCCTTCCGTACCCCTCTTTTCCAATCCCCAAACCAAAGCTTTTATACTTCCTCTTCCTGTCAGATGGCGACTTTTAATTTTGTCATATTATCTGTCCTTTCAAAAGTAATACTTATAAAACTCAATGAGCCCAAAACCGCCTTCTCTCAAGGCCTAGCCAACAAGACTACTGGAAATCACTATGAACCGAGCAAATTAAATTTGCATCTAAAGCTGAGCAATATTCTCTTTTTAAAAAGCTGTATCAGTCCTTGCTCTGAAGCAAGGAGTGTCCTTGGATTAGTAGCCGAGGCTTGCAAAAGGCAAGGGGAACAAAAAAATATGCAGAATCAACTGCCCATTCTGGATGATGATTGTCACCTGTCATATAGCAGTATGAGTCAGAATCAGGAGAAAATCTATACAGAATTGGAGGGTGGGAATGATAGATAAATTTGGGCCCATCTATACAGATATCTGTAGACCCACCTCAATAGTTTTGATGTTACAACACCCAGCATTACATATTTTATTTAAATCTAAACATTGTTCCTTACTGGGCCCCAGCAAATAGATTGCTTTCAGTTTTGTTCCCCAGCTCATGTGAAATGGAGACAAAGGATTTTTTATGTTATATTTAGATATTGCCTAAAATGAGCTCTCCCTCTAGATTGGAAGGAAATAGTGGGAAAAAAAAAGTTACAGAAGCAAAGGCAATAAACTGAATCTTTATCCCCAAAATATTAAATTAAAACATTTACTGGGGAAAATGTTAGTGCATTAAGAAAAAAAAGAAAACAATGTTCTTTTATTTCAAAATTGTGACATGAAGACTAGTATATTTGGGAAGAGAGCAACATAGCTGTCTCCAGTCATGGAGCACACAAAGCAATGGCCCAGAGAAGAAAAGCCTGGTGAAAACACCACCAGATTCTACAGACAGCAGCACTTAGATATTATCCTTCCTCCCACCTACTTTGAAGTTTTTTCTTGTTGACATTTAATGATTATGGAGGTTTAATGGTTCTTTTGTAATTCTAGAATTCAATCAAATTGAGCTGAAATATTTAAATATGCCTGAATCAATGCAGCTAAGGGGTGGAGGAAGTAATACATCTGAATCAATGCAGCTAAGGGGTGGAGGAAGGTCACTTCATTTTGAAGAAAGTAAGGTACTCTGGAGTATTAAAAATCATTGTTATAAAGATTCTGGAATTCTCTGGATCTTTGCGATTCTAACATAAGCTAGGCCAAACTTCCAATTTCTGAAGGATTATTGAAAAATAGAGGTACCTCTAAAGCTGTGACTTAGAGTGGGGCCTCTGATGTCTCAGAAGTGAACTCAAAAAGGAATAGAGAAAGACATTGAAATCTTCATTTGAGTTGCTTTTTGAGCACAGTGCTACCCAGGTGCTGGTTTAGTGTTGATAGAATGTTTCTACCCACCATGCTTGCCTAAGGAGGAAACTGCCTACTATAATTCTAGTTTTCACTTGTTTGTTTCAGAAAAACAATAAGTTCATCTCTATAACATGTCAGTTGTCTCCAAATGATTTAAAAAAATAAATGTAGATTTTTATAATTCAGGAAGCCTCAGGAAAGCTTACAGTCAGTGCTTCATCAGAGGACATGGGACAATAAGAGGAAGATAAGTTTTAGGAAGTACAATGGACGATATTGATGAGCAGTGACAGCCATTTGGAATGAAAACATACTGAAACTTACTTATTGAAATAACATTTCTAGATTACCTTTGGATTACAAAATTAATTTTTCTTCAGGTTAGAGCACATATATTTTTAAATATAGGGCCAGCCCACTATGCTGCTTTAGGATAAAAGATTAATACCGGCTGTGGAGTAATTGGTTGAGATCACTGTCAAAATGATCTACCTAGACAATGCCCTTTTAAGTCCATGTCATCTAATAAAAATACCAACAAAGTACATTGAATATAGTGGGAATAAGGGTTGGCTAGAGGGAGAGTTGAATACCTCTTTCTCCCTCTTTTGCCACATATCAGCCATGGCTGCCTGTGTTTGATGACCCACTTCTATGGGCAGGGGTGCAATAGCTTGTATAATGAATAGTGCCATGATGGTCAGCAAAAAAGCAACACTTTAAGCTCACCGTGTTTCATACACAGGAATGTATTCAATTGTTCCTGTCTCTCACGCAAATGAATTTTTCATATTTGTGGACAGGTCTGACATCCCCATTAATTACATTTAGGTGCCAGTAGCAACTCATTTTAAACTAGTTGGCAGGGAGAAAATATTTTCAGATTCTAATATGTGTCTGCATTGCATTAAGCAATTGAGGGACACTGTTGCCTTAAATATGGGGATTTTCCAATACATACGTGAAATCATCAAAAATATGCTTGTATCTTGGAGTTTTACCACATGTTTAGAAAGTGAAATTATCCCTTTAAAGACAAAGGGAAAAATTGTCCCACTGTGATGAAAGTAAATTAATAGACATTTTGGGGCCAGAAGAGCACCAAAGAGGTAGACACAGGGGGTTGAGAGCATGTTTTCTAGACAGTTTTGATTAATCAGCAACTGAAAAGACTACAAATTAGAAGTCCTGTGGAGATTGAAAATACCGTCTGACATACTATTACAGCTAATTTGTTTATGTTAAAGAAATAAAGAATAATTATAGACTAAGCTAACAGGAACAGCCATTATCAGCTTAATTAAATGCTTCTTGTGACACTTTGCAAATGATTTGTCATTTGGCACTACATGGAGGGAGGTGACTGGTGAGGTCAGTTGACTATTTCATTGTTCTTTTATTTATTTTCCTTTGGGCACTATGGGCATTTTATTTTTATTTTTTATTTCAACATAGTATCCCAGGAATGGAAAAATAAGCACCATATGTACTCACCATTTCATTGTTCTTTACTGCAGTTGTCCTGATAATGCATAGTTCTAGGGAAAGGCTTGCTTTGCCCCAAGGGAGAAGACCATGTATTCTTTACTGTTAACTCTTCTTCTCCGAAAATATAGATGGTATATTCTTCCTTATAGTCTTCTCGGGTTGGGAAATGTGCCTCAATACAGTGGAGAGGTTGTTTATCAGCTGTGTTCACTAGATCTTCTTGCTCATCATCTGGTACTAAATATACTCTGAGTTAGACTGTTTCAGGTTTTAATGAGCAGGGACACTTCAGGTGGTACCAACTAATTAAGTATTGCCCTTCATGGCCTCTGGTACACTTGTGGCTTCTACTGCTAGTGACTTCTGTGTACTGCCCTCTCTTGGTATACATTTGAGATTATGCCAGCTGCCACCAACTTCTAAGGCTTTTACAATCCAACTCCCCAGTATTGTTGATGTTAGTTAGACACACCTATTGGGCAAACCTGTCTGGTCAAATCACTTCAGATGATGTTGGCCATAAAGAGTTTGGCTGTCTGTGGGAGAGGCATAGATGTCTGTTCTACTCTGCTGTGACTTGTAAGACCTTTTAAGGAACTTTAAAAATCCACATAGACCATGATAGATGACTTCTTAATATACAGAGAGATATAAAATCTGGCATCATAAATAATAGCTGCCATGATTTAGTGTTTGCCACATTTCAGATCCTGAATTGAGTGCATCAAACAGCTTGAATCATAACAAGTCCAGGACAAAGTATTATAAACAAGGAAGTGTAGCCTCAGAATGGTTAAATAGAATGTCTAGGGGTATTGCATCAGCAAGTAGTAGACCCAGGACTTGAACTACATTCTAGGTGATTGCAATCCTAATTTCCTTGCCTGCTACATTACACTGCATCTACTTATGTGAGAGACAAGGACTAGGAGGAGTTGGCTATGCTTTTACCACCAATTTGCTAGGAATATCACTCGAAGTTCTTTAATATGTAAATTTTCTCATCTGGAAGAACAGTGGTCAGGTAATGATACTATTCTTTAAAACAGAATCTATATAAGGAACTAATGAGAGGTTTATGTAACGTTTCTAATAAAGTTCTTGGCACAAAATAAGCCCTGAGTACATTATTATTATTGGGGTTGTTTACTACCTCTGGTTAAAGTTCCATGATGTATAGATTAATTACTTCATAATTCCAAAGGCAAAACACAGATGCGACTATTCCCATTTAAATTCTCTTATTTCCAATGGCTTATTATTCTTTTACCATTGATCATTTCTCTTTCTCCTCTATTTTTAGGCTGCGCCTTTAGGCATATATAGTTAAATTGTGTGCCGCTCCCTCTAATCATATATCATTCAGACAAAGCAGAAGGGACTTGATAGAATACTTGTTGGCACAAAAGGATTTTTGTCCTTAAGCATGTCCTTGAATAGGAATGGTAAAACAAGCTGATGATGTTATGGGGAAATAAATAAAATCATCAATTCTTCATTCATCCAACAAGTATTGATTAATTCCGCCATGTGCTGGATAGAGCTGTGGGCATATTAACGCATATAGTCTGTTGCTTTCCTGTGAAATTTTATTGGATTCTGATGAAAAAGTCCTCAGATTAGCAAAAATATAAGATGACTTATTGGTTAATCATTATTTCTAGTTCATCATTTTTGTACATGGTCCTAATATAGGTCAGACTCATCATCAGTGACTCACAGTTGATAATTCCACAATATATGTATTGTTTGTGATTGGAACATCTATCCCCACTAGCAATAAAATTTGTGAGCCTTAAGTATGATCACATGAGAAACAAGAAAATGTGTAATAAATTAAGAGCCAAATGTTAAACTTGTGCATTTTTACATTTTGAAGACTACAAATAATTCATATAAATGGGCATGTTTTTATTCTAATTGTCTCTTGTTGCAAGAGGCTAGTCTTTTTTTTAAAGGTATATAATTAAAACCTGGAGAACTCGTCAACATATTTACCCAAACATAATAGGGTTTTGTAAAACATTAAGAATTAACATGATTCAACTTTGAAATATTGTTGCTTTGCTGCTTAAAACACAAGCTATTTTTTGAAATATGCCCAGAGAAACATTTTCTAAAGGCAATTCTGCTGCTTATCTATTAGAAAAAAAAATGCACTTTGGGATTGATATAGAGGTTTGAGCAAGTTGTTTCTACTGATTAAAATGGAAAACTGATTCAAATCTTGGTTTCCATCAAATAATTCAATATGTTTCATTTAGCTAGGAGTGAGATTTATATCAGTGAGAACATTGTTTGAAAATAGTGATTTGAGGCCCTAAGAGGAAAAACACTTCAAGATCTCTGTGTGTGTGTGTTTACACTTACATTTAAATTTGCATTTGTATTTATATTAAAATTCATAGGCTCTCATGCTTGTCTTATTTCCTAAAATGCAAGTTCTCAAAAAGGAGAGCTTCTATTCATTTTTACCTCTCGAGCTATATTGGCAATTCACAAAATGTTTTCATTACTGTTTTGTCTGCATTGCTTTTACAACTAGTGGCAAAGTCTCACAAAAATATTTCATATGAATTACATTATTAACACAGAAATTTACAAAATTTATATTTTCCTAAAAAATGTAAAAGGGCAGAAGAAAGTTTTAACTATTTCTGTTAAAATCTTGTTTATTTAAAGCAAATATTAGCTGAAATAATTTATAATGGTTTAAAAATAAGCATTTGATTTGGTTATATTTTCTTTTAATTTTATAAGAAATTTTATTTTTTAATAATTTTTTTGCATGCATATGAGTTAAAAAATAAAATAGTAGAAATGGGGTACCATTCAGAAGTGAGAATGAATGATCTACATCTATATGTAACAATACGGATAAAACTTTCGATCAGAATATTCAAGTGCTTCAGTTCTGAGAACTTTTCTTTAAAGATTTCCCTTCCCCTTCATTTTTTCTGTCATCTATTTTTGGAACCCCTAGCACTCAGATGATGAACTTTCTGTGATCTTCCAAGGCCTTCATTAAGCTCAATTTATATGAGCCATCACAGATTTAACTTTCAAAGTCTCTTTCATATTCCAGGACTTTCCTATTTAATAGCATTTTCTTTTTGTTTCTTATTCTCTCATCTGTCTAAGAAAATTAATGACAGAGCTATGAAAGGTTCTGCTTTCTCCGGTTTTGTCTACTTCTGATCTTTGTTTGTTTGCTTTGCTCTCTGTCTTTGATGTTAAAGTTTTCTTTTCTTTTCCCAAGGGTCTTGTTGTCTTCACTTATCCATACTTAAGGGTAAGACACTTAAAGCTTTTAAGAAATTTTGTGAGTTTGGACAGGCTGTCAACTAATAGGCTTCAAAATAGAGAGTTTAGGTGATTGGCTTGGCCTTTGGTAGAAATGCAGAACTTCTCTCTGGGGATTTTCTTTTTCCCTAAAGAAGAACTTTCTAGTCTCCTGCTTGGTCACCAGTGTCCCTGGAGCTGGGTGAAAGAAGGTGGCTGATGGTGGGCCTGGGGAGGCCTCATCATTCATTATGCAAACTTTCATATATTCCTCTTTTCAGTTGAGGCCTCAGTCCCACACTCATCTATGCCCGGTATCCCTAGATATGGCTCCTCCACAGTTCAATTCTTCAGATCCACATCTAATCATTTCCTTCAGGAGTAGGGGAGTGATCATTGCTTCTTGCTTTGGAATGAGTGAGGGGATCTGGGACTTCTGTGTGCCTGTTGATTCCAAATCCTGAGCTCTCTGGGATTCTATAAGATGAATCTGCTTATCTGCCTATGCACAGTAAATTTCTTAAAAGCTTTAAGTGTCTAACCCTTAAATATGGATAAGTGAAGAGAACAAGACTCTTGGAAAAGAAAACTTCAACATGAAAGAGAGCAAAACAAACAAATGATTGGGTACAATTTTACCCAGGTTAATTATTATTCTTTTCCATTTTCCATCTAGCAAAATTCTGGTGATCTTTCATATCTACTTTCTAGTTCTCTTTTTCCTTTTGGATTTACACTTGTAGGTCCTTTATTCTATTTTAATAATGTTTCTGAAGAAAGCAAAGATAATATTTTTTACATACAATCTGTCATGTTTAACAGAACATCTCTGATAGTTTTCACTGGACTTGTATAGAAGTGACTATATGGATTCTAGAGAGTTAGGTCTAGATTATGGTGTCAAAATTCAATAGTTGGGCTTTCTGTCTTGTACCAAACATTTTCACTGTCTTCTTGAGTTAAGTTTTCAAAGGCTGGTTCCTGAATGTCCTCAAGTCACTCTCAGGTGTGTTCCTCCGATCTGGCTGTTGATGA
Source organism: Mirza zaza (assembly GCA_008750895.1). Classification (NCBI taxonomy): domain Eukaryota; kingdom Metazoa; phylum Chordata; class Mammalia; order Primates; family Cheirogaleidae; genus Mirza; species Mirza zaza. The sequence continues at coordinate 38,349 of VSMD01131469.1, read as the reverse complement.
GACTTACGTTTCCATCCTCTACTCTCTCTGGAATGTCATCTCTATGTCTAGACAGACCAGTACCAACTACCCATTGATGTCAAATTGCAAGTGTGTTACACACTTAGCTCAAAGAAAGTCACAAAATGATGGAGAAACTTATTTCTTGGCCAGTGAGGATCAGTAGTTGTCTCTGTTTTACAAGGTGTTAATGAAGCTGGGGAAAGGGAAAGTCATTCTTGTAGTAGGGATCTGATTTGTGGAGATGCAGGTGACACAAAGAGAATAATGAAAAGAAATACAGTTAGCCTTCTTCAGTTTGTGAAAGTGTGATCCCATGATCAACTTCTCTGAGTTCTTTTTTTGCATTGTTACATCTTCATCCTTTTCTCTATTTCTCAACAAGTATTGTTGGCCAGGCATGGTGGCTCACACCTATAATCCTAGCACTTTGGGAGGCTGAGGAGGGAGGATTGCTTGAGGCCAGGAGTTCAAAACTAGCTTGGGCAACAGCAAGACCCCCTGTCTCTACAAAAAATAATAATAATAAAAATGTAGCTGGGTGTGTTGGTGCATGCCTGTAGTGCCAGCTACTAGGGAGGCTGAAACATGAGGATTGCTTGAGCCAGAAGTTAGAGGTTGCAGTGAGCTATGAGGACATCACTGCCCTTGTGCCCAGGCAACAAAGTGAGACCCTGTCTCAATAAATAATTAAATAAACAAACAACCAAACAAGTATTCTCTAAAATCACTAGGGTGTGTTTTAATGTTTTATTGATATAAAAATTTTGCTTATGATTCTTAGCAATAGGGTAAGCATACAGTGGCATGTGCACTAACCTAAACTGCACAATGAAGGTCTCTTACCTACCATTTTCTGTTGTTATCACTTGGGTTGCCTGGGTGTAAGGCGTTCCTGTCTATATTTGACACATTTTTTCTTTCTTCCAAAGACAGCCTTTCACCTATATACAAAGTGTTTATACTGAACTGATAGGGAGGTTCACCATTCAAGATAATTATTGGGGTGGGGGTGGTGGGGCAACAGTTCTAGCATTAGTGACGTGAACAAATTCCAATTTAAGTACAAAATATTCTGGAAAGTTATGGGGGAAAGGAGTATGTAGGGGATGGATCAAAACCTGCTTACCACAAAGAGTCATAGCCCATGTCCTCCTTGAGGACAAGAACTGTATCTAAGTTATCTGTGTACCCCTCAAAACTTGGAGCATAATAGATGGTCAGTAAATATTGAATAAATTAAAGAATAGAAACATTAGTGAGATGGAGCTTGCCTGTCAGAGATACTTCCTAAGCCCAGCCTTATAGGAACTCAGACAAGTCTCAGAAAAGAATGACAGTTTTAGGTTCTGTTCCAGGATAGGGCATATGATTATGACTCAGGTCATTCTAGCTGGTATTCTCCAAACTACTAGGCCCTTGGAGGTGATCCATAAGGACAATTTTGCTGTGCTGTCAGTCATTTTTCTTCCCTTTATGTGCAGCCATGCTCCTATAATTTCCTTGAATGAGATGCTTCCACATTGTCTGCATTAAATGCTCTGTTTGGCCAACATCCATTTACACTTTAAAACCTCTAAGCATCCTAAATGATAGATGTATTAAGATATAATTAAAATATACTTTAGAAAGTTCATGTCTTTTAATCATTGCAGCTTGTTGTTTTTCTTGTATTTTACTAATGTGATTTGATGGCTTTGGTACCCTGAGGCTGTTTTAATCAACCGCACATTTTTGGAAACTCGAGAAAACAAACAAACAGATAAATTGTCTCTGCATAGCTCTACATCAGATTAAATGTTTGTTCGTCACTGAAAGTTCAGTTCTTGCAGGAAGTAAATAAAGTGTTCTCATCTCTGCTAATAAAAATCAAGGATAAGGTTTGTCTCTTCACAGACAGTCCCTGGCTGTCTGAGAGGCAAGAGTGTAGGAAGCAGCAGCAGCTGGTTTCATTCAGATTTCCCCCATCTCCTATCCCACCCTAGTCAGCGTGTTACCTGGGCAGAGTGTGCCTCGGCTTGTGTGTATGACACAGTTTAGTCCATGTCAGCCCTGAGTGGGGGCTGTTATGGAAAAAATTAGTTATTTACTCATTAAAGAATGGAAAAGCAGACTTCATGCAGGACTATCACGATAGAGGTAGGGACCACTGCACTGGGGTTCTGCAGTAGGGGAGAGAGATCGGCTCAACTCTGAACATTTACAGCCAGGAAATTTACAGCCAGGAAGCTGAGTGATGGTGGAAAATTACTAAGAGGAAATATCATGGGTGTTGGGTGCTTCTGTCTAAACTGACCCAACAAGATTCTTGTTGAAGGCAGGCCAGGGCGCTCATACATCACCTGGGTGATGAAGAATCCACACAAATGTCAATGGTGATCAGATATAGTTGGTGGGAGATTCTGGTTAGGCTGATTTAGCAGTATTCTTGCTAAATTTGGATAATACAGAGATGAACATAGAAGCCCAAAAGTCAGGGCTTAGTTGAGAAGAGGGTTCAGAGGAGGCTTATTAGAGCTCAATCAAGGAGAGACTCTTTTTAAGTCTCCTTCTGGTTCAAGGAAAGAAGAGTCATTCTCTGAGCCATATAAGTTGGTTTCCCATTTGGCCACGTTTTGTTTACTGAGGATCAGCTGAACTATCTGTTGGGACTTGGTAGTAGAGGATATTTGCTGGATGATGCCAGTAGTTGGGTAGTTATTGAGGGGAATTTCTACAAGAATAATACAAAACTGAAGATTAGTCATTGGAAACCCAGCTTCTGAGTCTGGAGGGCAACAAGACAAGAAGATTTCTAGACTTGAGCTCGAAGCATCTTTAGATGGTGGCTTGAGGATAGCAGGGGCAATCCAAGTAATTTCCTGGTTTGCAGTTTGAATGTCTTTGGTGATGGCATTTGTTGTTTCAGGTAACATTCCTAGTGGCCCACATTGCGCCAGGCACAAAGGCTGCTCATGCATGATCTATGTTTCTTTAAAGCTTATATCAAGTCATCTGGGCCCAGCTGGCAGGGCTTCAGGAAATGGGCAGTTTTAGTTCTCAGTGATGCCAAGTCAGGAGGGTTAGATAAAAATTGGAAATGTTAGTTTAGAGAGTTGTAGTCAGATATTGGAGGAAACTGGAAGAATTCAGGGTCCAGTCCAGTTTACAAGTAGGTAACAAAGTAGAAAGTAAAATGGAGTTTACTGACAGGTGAACAAAATTGTTCATGACAATCTTGTTGCCATGGATAATGAACAAGATTATAATCCAATACCCACAAGGATGTGCTATAGCTTTTCATTGAAACATAAAATTTATCTCTACAATCACCCCAATTTCTACCAAAGATAATGAAAGTAAGATTATTCTTGTTCACAAAGTAAGTCTGGTCTCATTAGGTTTGGCCTGATTATTTTCATGAGTGTAGAAAGAATGGTAATTGACCACACAGGTCTTTAGTTTGCATTGCTGGAACTTTTGATAAGGAATCTCATGAAAGGAATGAAGAATTTTTAAAAATCTCTCAAAGCTAAGAAGGTAAGCCAGGAACTCTCCTCCAAACTTTACTTGCAGTATCTATAGATTTGGGTGAATTGTTCTTATCTCAAGGTTTCCACGTTACCCTGAGGTGTTCTACTAGACAGTGGACTTTCTTACCTATCGATAAGGGTGGGAACTCCGTAAACCAAGAATTAGGCCAGTTTTTCCAAGAGGGCTCTGTAAACCCTGGCTCCATAAAGTTAACCTCTGTTTCTTACACCTGTCTGGTCATATGAGTCTACGCATCTTTCTCAAATTTGACATTTCAGTCAGAGCCTTGGTAAATAACCAGATTTTCCAATTGTGTCCTGTTGCAAGAACATGTTTTTATTGAAAATATGCAAATAACTACATTGGCATGAAATAAGAATATTCAGTAAGAGTTTCCAAATTTTGGATCAGATAAGGAGAAAAAAAAATATGTTTCATTTGTGTTTACAAGCACTTTCAGGAAAGCATCAGAGTAAAACAAAAACTACCTGTGAATGACCAAAAAAACAAAACAAAAAAATAATCCTTAAAATGGCCATGGTAAAGATCTGATGAAAGTTTATTTCACAAAAATATTTGGTTATTTCTTTGACAAACAGCAAAAATAATAACTGGAATTCTGACTGATAGCGTTACACCAGGACATATCATGGACTGTGAAGGTACTGGCAAATTTCTATGGACTTCATACAATATGTCATCATTTTAAAAATGTGTCAGTTATTAGATTATTGGTAAAAAAAAAAATTTAGAACAATTTGTTAGGATAAATTTCCTTTGCCAGGGCCCACACAGATTGCCAGTAGCCCTGGAGCTGAGGAATAGCTTTGATTGTGGGTAAAAATTTGCAAGTCCACAGCTTGCTGATCAACCTTGCTCTGCTCTGTAATCTTGTATTTCTTGTTCTCTCTGTCCAAGATCTCACCTTCCTGTTGTCTGGGCTTCTGTACCTTCTTCTTCTTGAAGTAAGCATCAGTGGGATGTTTTAGAATTTTCACATTGCTGACATCAATTTTTCTGGAAGTGGTGATGACAGATTTCTGGTGTGTTCTACACAGAGGAACTCAATTGAGGGCCGGAGATCCAGTCACCAGTAGCAAGTTACTTCTCAGCTGCTTCAGGAAAACTTCCCTCTTGCCTCTGTGGTGCCGGGGGTGAATATGATCAGAATGGGCCCAGGAGGGATGCTAGCTCACAGCCCTGTCACATACTGACTGAAGGGCTTTTTTTCCCTGTGGCTCAACAGCTTTCAAGATGCATCTTGAGTAGGATAATATCTAGGCACACTGTGAAGTTTGACTACCTAGGCATCACTATTTTTGTCACTACCAACTGGTTTTGTGACAATGGAAAGAAACTTCTCCTTGTTTCAATCCTGGATTTGGCAGCTGAGTACTTCCTCTTGTACATGGCCTTTCTGGAATATATAGCAGATCAGAAATATCTGCCAATTCCTCTGATGAGGACAGGATATCAGAGCTTCCCAATCTTGGGTTTTAGCCTTGAAGTTACCTGTTTTAAAAATAAAATAATTAATTTTATTAGAAATGGGGTTTTTTCTACATTGCCCAGGCTAGACTCTAACTCCTGGGCTTAAGCAATCTTCCCGCCACAGCTTCTTGAGTAGCTGGGACTACAGGTATACACCAAAGCACCTGGCTCTGAGGTTACCCTGTTAAACCCTTTTAAACAGGAGTCCTCATACTTTTTAAACAGGGGGCCAGTTCACTGTCCCTCAGACCATTGGAGGGCTGGACTATAGTTTAAAAAAACTATGAACAAATTCCTATGCACACTGCACATATCTTATTTTGAATTAAAAAATCAAACGGACAAAAACACCCACATGCGGCCCGTGGGCTGTAGTTTGAGGATGCCTGCTTTTAAACCACTGGCCTCAGATTTCTCGGCTTCAGGTTCCTTCTCCTTAGTATCCAGCATTTCAACTTTTCACCCACTATTTTGCAAGATGGAAAAGAACTGAAATATTTATATTAATAATCTGTGCCCTTACAAATACAACTAGGGAAGTTTAAAGCATATCATCTTATTTGATAAACCTCTCGTGAAATTTAATATATAAAATAAACTGATGTTTTTGAAACATTTTTCTTTATAAGATGAAAGAATGAATCCTTTGAAATTTACTAGAGGCCTTCTGGAAAATCTCAGGGTCAGTTCAAGAGCAAGACTTCAATTAGGGTTTGATTTTGAGAAGGCAAATTGTCAAAAATGTGAAAATTTTAGTAAAAGGTGAAAGATTTATATGATCTGAAGAGAAACCAGAGTATGAACTCATACCTATACTACAGAAACTATTCCACACCATTGAGAAGGATGGTATCCTTCCTAACTCATTCTATGAAGCCAATATCACCTAGATACCAAAGCCAGGAAAGAACACACAAAAAAAGAGAATTACACACCAATATCCCTCATGAATACAGATGCAAAAGTCCTAAATAAAATTTTAGCAAATAGAATTCAGAAACACATCAAAAATATAATGCGCCATGACTAGGTGGGCTTTATTCCAGAGACACAAGGATGGTTCAACATGTGTAAGTCTATAAATGCAATTCACTTCATAAATCAAGAACAAAGACCATATGATTCTGTCAGTAGATGCAGAAAAAGCATTTGACAAAGTCCAACACACCTTTATGATAAAAACTCTTAACAAAAAATAAGCATAGATGGCTCATACCTTAAATTTATCAAATCCATCTATGACAAACCCACTGCTAATATCATTCTAAATGGTGAAAAAATGAAATCTTTCCCTCTTCAAACCGAACTAGACAAGGGTGCCCACTATCTCCTCTTCTATTCAACATAGTGCTTGAAGTCGTAGCGATAGCAATCGGGCAAGAGAGGAGTATTAAGGGCATTCAAGTGGGGGCAGATGAAATCAAATTCTCACTCTTTGCCAATGATATGATATTATACCTAGAAAACCCCATGGACTCTTCCAAGAGACTCCTAGATTTGATAAATGAATTTGGTAAAGTTTCAGGTTATAAAATCAATATACACAAATCGGAAGCATTCATATATGCCAAGAACCATCAAGCAGAAACTCAAATCAAACACGCAATACCCTTTACTATAGCTCCAAAGAAAATTAAATATCTAGGAGTATACTTAATGAAAGATACAAAAGATTTATACAAGGAGAACTACGAAACACTAAAAAAAGAAATTGCAGAAGATTTAAACAGATGGAAAAATCTACCATATTCATGAATTGGTACACTCAATATTGTTAAAATGTCAGTATGACCTAAAGTGATCTACAGAATCAAAGTGATCCCCATCAATATATCATCAGCATTCTTTACAGATATAGAAAAAATAATTCTTCACTTTGTATGGAACCAGAAAAAACCTTGTATAGCCAAAGCAATCTTAAATAAAAAGAACAAACTGGGAGGCATCATTCTTCCTGATTTCAAGCTGTACTATAAAGCAATAATAGTTAAATCAGCCTGGCACTGGCATAAGAACAGAAGCATGGATATCTGGAATAGATCTGAGGTACCAGAGATGAAACCATCAGTATATGGTAACCTAATCTTTGAGAAAGCTGACAAAAATATACAATGGGGAAAAGAATCTCTCTTCAATAAATGGTGCTGGGAAAACTGGTTAGCTACATGCAGAAGAGCAAATCAGGATCCCTACCTCTCACCTCTCACAAAAATTCACCCAAGATGGATAACAGACTTAAACCTAAGGCATGAAACCTTAAGAATCCTAGAAGAAGATGTTGGGAAAACCCTATCAGACATTGGTCTAGGCAAAGAATTTTTGAGGAAGACCCTTAAGGCAATCACTGCAGCATTGAAAATAAACAAATGGGTTCTGATCAAATTAAAAAGTTTCTGCACAGCCAAGGAAACCATCAGTAGAGCAAATAGACAACCCACAGAGTGGGAGAAAATATTTGCTCTCTACACCTCTGATAAAGGTCTAATAACAAGAATCTATCTAGAACTTAAAAGAATAAACAAAAAATCAAACAACCCCATCAAGAAATGGGCAATGGAAATGAACAGAAATGTCTCCAAAGAAGACAAAATAACAGCCTGCGAACATATAAAAAAAATGCTCGACATCTCTAATCATCAGAGAAATGCAAATTAAAACCACAAAGAGATACCACCCAACCCCAGTGAGAATGGCCTATATCAAGAAATCCCAAAACAACAAATGCTGGCGAGGATGTGGAGAGATAGGAACACTCTTACACTGCTGGTGGACTGCAAATTAGGGCAACCTTTGTGGAAAAAAATTTGGAGATACCACAAACAGCCAGAAATAGAAATACCATTTGACCCAGCAATAGGATTGTTGGACATCTACCCAAAAGAGCATAAGACATTCTAGTATAAAGACATCTGCACCCGAATGTTTCTGGCAGCACAATTCACTATTGCACGGTCATGGAAACAACCCAAGTGCCCGTCAATTCATGAGTGGATAATTGTGGTACATGCTCACAATGGAATATTATGCAATCCTAAGAAATGACAGTGAGCTAGCACCATTTATTCTATCCTGGATTAAGCTTAAGCCCGTTATCCAAAGTGAGGCGACACAAGATATGGAAAATGGGCTCCACATCTACTCGCCATCAAATTGGTACTGATTAAAACTATGGTGCTCAAATGGTGGTAATGTTCACCAGGGATTCAGGGGAGGGGGAGACCCACATCTTAGGGATGTGGCAAGCGTTGTGCAGTGGGGGGCGCGGGGGAAGGGCATACCTCTAATCCTTAGGGAGAGGCAAAGATATACAATGTAACCAAAATGTCAAAAAAAACCCCACAAAACTTTTATCGGGTGGTGGGCAGGTGGGAGGGGGGAGGAGGGAAGGGAGTATACTTACATAATGGGTGAGGTGCGTACCACCTGGGAGTTGGTCACGCTTGAAGCCCTGGCATGTGGGAGGGGAAGGGTGGCAGGGGCAATATATGTAACCCTAACAATATTTGTACCCACGTAATATGATGAAATAAAAGGAAAAATAAAAAGATAAAAAAAGTGAACACTTTAGCTCTTTTAAAAGTGAGAAGTCTAGTTCTCTTCAATAATCTATGACATGATAAAGATAAACATAAAGCACAGGAAATTATTCTGATAAGACACAGAATCTTGGTTTCCTAAGCACGTCATTTAAAAGGTAAAGAAAAGCCTTTTACAATTTCTTAATAAGAGCAGACCAATAGTTCAAGAAAACTTTCTTTTTTAAACAGAAGGAAAACCAAATTCCAGTTGTACATTGCCCTACTTTTGATATTTGTAATAAAACATAAATAAATCTATTCAAATGTTTAGCTACCTTGGCCACGCATAAAATTCCTTTTCTGAGATTTATTTTCCATAAATTTTTTACAACTTTATTATATTCGTTCAAGTTCTTCCCCCCTACATTTTCCTCTTTCTCATATTGGAGGAACCAGTAACTTTACCTGAGAATAAAATTGTTTACTTTTTCTTTGAACAAAAATACACCCTTCATACCTCATACCTTCATACCTTATACCTTTTCTTATCAAAAATATATCCTACTTGCATATTTTTCAAACAGTTGTTTCCTTTCATTCTTAAAATTTGTAGTTTCAGCTACATATATTAATATAATGTTTAACCATTAGTAATCTTCCTTTTACAGACAAAAGTGGGAAGTAGACAATTGTGAACCATCACTCATGTACAAGCACTCTGTAACAGACTGGCAAATTCATGAATACACCATTTCACAATTTCTAGAGGCATATTTTTTTCATGGTATAATACCTCAATGTGTAAAAAGAAAAAACATGTTTATTAATAGACTCAAATATCTGCAATATCTCTGTAAAAATTAAAAAGCCAAAGTAAATAAAGTTATGTTTAGCAATTAAGGTTTTAGTATTCTGTCTTATTTGGGAAAGACCTAGATATTCAATGGATATTAATCATTTAACTTATTATAACTTTAAGGTTTTAAGTTACCAAAAAGATTTTGGAAACTATTTTCAGGCATACATACTGTAACACCAAAGCTAACCATCATCTCAAGTTAGTTCCCTATTTGCTATTTTTAACCTTATTTGAGTAGTAAATACAAGTGGAATAAAAATATAAAGTAAACATTATATTTATTGCTGCTATTACAGAACATAGCTGTTTTTATTAAATCAACAGTATTTAACTAGTCTTATTTTCCAAAGATTTATTCAAGAGAATTTGGAAAACATTTGTGTTCTTATATTTCTGAGAATTCTAAGAATAGTTAATTTATATAAGTGCTCTTTTATTTCTAAGCCAATTTTAGAACTCCAAGAAGGGATCTTATGAATTAATTCTGTGATACCATTCAGAGATAGAAAAATATAACATAAATATACAGGCAAATGCAAAGAGAGATTTTATAGCTTTCATTCTAAAACTTTAGTTATGAGTAAAACATAGTGACACAAAACTCACTGGTTCTTCTCCACTTTATATTTTTATACAAATTATGTTTCTGACAAAAGCGGGACAAATTGAGGTTACCTACTTAATGAAAGCTAAAGCTTTTTTAAAAATTATTTTTTATTTCAGCATATTAGAGGGTACAGATGTTTAGGTTATGTATATTGCCCTCACCCCACCCAAGTCAGAGCTTCAAGCGTGTTCACCCCCATACGGTGCGCACTGCACCCATTACGTGTGTATACACCCATCCCCTTCTCCCCACCTCCCGTCTGCCCAACACCCAATGAATGTTACTACTATATGTGCACTTAGGTGTTGATCAGTTAATACCAATTTGGTGGTTGAGTACATGTGGTGCTTGTCTTTCCATTCTTGGGATATTTCACTCAGTAGCATGAGCTCCGACTCTATCCAGGATAATACAAGAGGTGCTGATCACCATTGTTTTTGTGGCTGAGTAGAACTTCATTCTATACATATACCACATTTTATTAATCCACTTATAGATTGATGGGCACTTGGGTTTTTTCCACATCTTTGCAATTGTGAATTGTGCTGCTATAAACTTTCCAGTGCAGATGTCTTTTTTATAGAATGTCTTTTGTTCTTTTGGGTAGATGCCCAGTAATAGGATTGCTGGATCAAATGGTAATTCTACTTGTAGCTCTTTGAGGTATCTCCATTTGCTTTCCACAGAGGCTACACTAGTTTGCAGTCCCACCAGCAGTGTAGGAGTGTTCCTATCTCTCTGCATCCACACCAACATTTATTATTTGGGGACTTTTTGATAAAGGCTGTTCTCACTAGGGATAAGTGATATGCAAAATCTCACTTTACAAAATCAATGTAAAGCTTTTTTTTTAAGCCAGTATTTGTGGAAAATGTCTTTAAAATTTTTATTTTCCCTGGTATGTAATGTTTGGAAAGTTTTGAACTACATTTTGGGCTCAAGAGACAACTAGCAGCCATCTGGATGGTTCCAAAGCCCATCTAAGTGGATAAAGTATTGTATTCATTCTATTTCCACTTATTTTTGCTTTTCCATGTCAGAGTGTTGCTTTTGGGAAACCTGAGTTCCATGAGAGGCACCAGTAGTGGTAGGGGCCAACTGTCGCAGTGACTGTAGGAAGTTAAGAGGCTGAAGTTGGAAGGGGGAGACCCGACAGGGCTGGACAGAGGAATGGAGCTAAGAGGGGTTTGACTGAAGGGAACTGAAGGGAAGATTGAAGGTGGTAAGAAGAGAAAGAAGGAGCAGAAGCAATGGGAAGGGAAAGGTCTTAGAGGAGCCAGTTGGGAGAGACCTTAAATTTCCCAAAGAGACCAATGAAAATTTCAAATTATCCTCATAAAAATCCTGCCAACAAAAAGGAGATGGAAAGTCGGTGGAACATATAGTCAGTTATCAGGAGTTCAATAAGGGAGCTTCAGTGGACTGAGACATTTTCTTGGGAGGAGCAGGATCAAATGGAGAGAACAAAGAATCCTCACAAAGAGCCAGGAAAAAATTTCCATCCCAGAAGTTGGGGATTGAATCCCCACTTGAAATAAGGAAGCAGAACTGCTAGCTCAGGCATCAAAGAATTACCCCCACTGGAGGCAGAAAGCCAAGAGAGACTTGCAGCCCAACAGGTACCTTTCAAACAAAGAGGTCTGGGCACCTAACCCAGCTTCTGCCTGTCTGGAGTCCTAATCCAGTTTCTGGGACCCTTGCCTAGATTCTGTTTGCCTGGGCTTCTAACCCAGCTTTCACAAACAGAGAAATCTAGGACTCTAAGCCAGCCTCTATTTGTCTGAGTCTAACCCAGTTTCCAGAGTATACCTAGAATCTTAAGAATCAAAATCTGTCCTTGCCAGCTCCCATAGATTGTTCAGAACAGTGGTCTCAGAGTGTAACTCACTAATAGATCCTTGATTGATCCAGAGGGAGTAAAGACAAAGGCTTCAAAGGTGTGCACTTAGGGTCCTGGGCGAGAGGTCTGGGAGTCCAGGGATGAATCTGATCCTGTCTTCACAGCACCATAAGCGTTAAAGAGAACAATTATTCTTTCACTTGTTAAAAAATGGTAAGGCAAACTTTATTCAGGACTATCACAACAGGTGTAGGGACCACTGCAATGGGGTTTTGCAGTAGGGGAAATGAATTGGGTGAGCCCTGAATACAATAAGAAAAAGTGGGAATTTATAGTCAAGAGCCACAGTGGTAAATGGGGGTTAGAGAATAAAAGATCACTAAGAGGAAGCATCAGAGGTACCAGGTGATTTTGGATAAAATGACTTAACAGGATTCCTGCACAGTCAGGCCAGGGTGACCAGACATCACCTGGGGGATGATGAAGGACAAGGAACCCAGTCAGATATCAGGTGGTCAGACAGCAAGAGTAGGGGATTCTGGTTAAACTAACTTAGCAGGATTCTTGCTAAAATTGGATGATGCAGAGATGAACTTGGGAGCCCCAAAGTCAGGGCCCAGGGCTGGGTTGACAAGAGAGTTCAGAAGAGCCTGATAAGTTTATTCAAGGAGAGAATTTTTGTCAGCACTTATCTTTGGAACAGGAAATTATGACATTTCACTTTCAGCTCAAATCTTTTACTAACTTAATTTTGCTATTATAATTGATACTATTTTATGTTTAGAAGAATATATTTCTGATTATTATAATAGCAGAATTATGATTCTATTTAGTACATTATTCAGAATCTCTCCACCACATTTTATCCCCCATTCTCTCATATATAAAATAAAGGTGGAAGCATTATCCATTCAAAGCCAAATAAGAATACCAAAATTCAGAAGTTATCCATCTCTTGGCACTTTCCACCCAGAAGAATTGTTTAAGGTAGAGGATGTGCCTCTTTTACAAATACCTCAACAAATTTTAATTTGCAGAGCTAAATTAGGTAAGTGAGGGTGAACTGAAGAGAAACGGTTACCTGGAAAAATTCCTTATGGAATCAAATTTGAGTAATCTCATGCCAGCAGTTTATGGGCATATCTAGCAGCACTCTCTACTTATTTGGTGTTGTCACTTTCCATGCGGCCCTCAAGTTGAACGTCACAATCACAGGCTTTTAGATTGTTCTCTATTTTAGGTATGGGTTAGTCACTCTGTGACATTCACACACAGCAGAACAAAACTTTGTAAAGTATCTGTAGTAGTTAACCAAGGAATGAGATGAAGATTTAACCAAAACAGAGAAGATTGTGTACTCATATAGGCAGATGGACTATAAGGATATTTGTGTAGAAATCAATTAAGGTGAGAAATTCTGAGTCTGTTTCAAATTCTTGAAAGCTTTTCTTAGAGCTATAATGACTTCGGTTGTGGCTCTTGTTGGCTTTCCTCATTTTGAATTGTGCATTTTAGGCAATTCTAACTCCTATATGCATCCCTGTATTTCTATTTAATAGTCAAAGCATAACTTTCCTTATAGATGGGTGGTTGCTATCTGCTTTGAAATTGCTAAGCTTTCCAAATAGGATAAATTCCTGAAATAATTTATGGTCTCTTAAAAGCATATGTTTTATGTGTAAACTGCTAATGGAAAGTGCCGAAACACTGGTCAGAGCGGAGAGCTTGCCCTGATTTCACTGACATCAGAATATAGGGCAAGGTTTATTGTAGTGCGGCCTTTAGTTCAGCATGTTGATTGTAGCTCCAAGGAAATGTGCTCGTTATCCTTGTCCCTTCTACAAAGTATAAAAAGACAAGAGCACAGTGAGACTATCCTTTATAATACTGAACAATAACCATCGTTTTTCATCATGACTTTTAGAAAAGTATGGTTGGAATGTCCTCTATGTTACTTTGTTATTAGGTTTCCCTTGTCCCATTGCATGGAATGGAAGCATATATTTTACCAGCCATTAAAGCACTTTAGAGACACAGATTGGCAAAGTCAGTAATTAGAACTGAAATCTCTGACCTTAGAGTATGCATCTATTTCCATTTAGGGTTGAGAAAAAAAGAAGTTGTCAGGGTCACTAGGAAGCTATTTCTTTGCTCTTTTGGTTGCTGGGTTAAAAATCTTGTTGTGTGAAGATAAATTAGCTTAGGTATTTTTTTCACCATTTTGTTCCCTGCTTATATAAGGAGAAAGAGGGAAAAATAGGACAGGTATTATCAGAGAGAATTCTTCTTCTTTTATAATTTTACCATTTTTTAATGTTTATGCCTGAGAATGTATACATCACACATTTTACCCCTATGGCTTAACATTGTGTGCAGCAAGTTCTTACTAAATATTGCAAATGATGTAGAAAATAATAATAATCACAGATTCTACCTGTAAAGATTAACTTATATTAAGAATCCTACTGTTCTCACCTTTACATTTCCCTCCTTCTGCAAAATTTCAGCTAAAACTAACTACTTGATCATCCTCAGTTATATCTTGTTCTTTCCTGCTCCTCTTTCTCTCTCTCTTTCTTGTTCTTTCTCTCTCTCTCTCTCTCTTTTTTTTTTTTTGCTTGCAATGCTCTTCTTTCCATGCTTTCTAAATCCTACCTTTCCTTCAAGGTCCACTTTGGAAATTCCCTCTTTCCACCAAGGTGTATAGCCAGAACACCTAGACGTTTCTCCTCTTAGCTGCTCAAAGAAGCCAAAGGCTGGGACTGGTCAGTTTTGGTGGGGAGGTTCTTGTTTTAGTATTTTTTCTTTCAGCATATTACAGGAGTACAAAGGTTACCTATATTGCCTTTGCCCTGCCCGAGTCAAAGCTTCAAACCTGTCCATCCCTCAGACGATGTGCACCACCCCCATTATGTATGACTATACTCATCCCCTCCTCCCCCGTCCTATCTGCCTGACACCCGATGCATGTTACTACTATATGTGCACTTAAGTGTTGATCAGTTAATAGCAATTTGATGGTGAGTACATTTGGTGATTGATTTTCCATTCTTGTGATACTTCACTTAGTAGAATGTGCTCCAGCTCTGTCTACATTAATACAAGAGGTGCTAGTTCACCATTTATGGCTGAGTAGTACTCCATGGTATAGATATACCACATTTTATTAATCCACTCCTGTACTGATGGGTACTTGGGTTGTTTCCACATCTTTACAATTGTGAATTGTGCTGCTATAAACATTCTAGTACAGATGTCTTTTTTATAAAATGTCTTTTTTTCCTTTGGGTAGATGTCCAGTTATGGGATTGCTGTACCAAATGGTAGTTCTACTTGTAGTTCTTTGGGGTCTCTCCATACTACTTTCCACAGAGGTGGTACTAATTTGCAGTCCTACCAGCAGTGTATAAGTGTCCCTATCTCTCCACATCCACACCAACATTTATTGTTTTGGTACTTTTTGATAAAGGCCATTCTCACTGGAGATAAGTGATATATCTCATTATAGTTTTGATGTGCATGTCCCTGATGATTAGAGATGTTGACCAGTTTTTCATATGTTTGTTGGCCATTATTCTGTCATCTTTTGAAACATTTCTGCTCGTGTCTTTTGCCCACTTATTAATGGGGTTGTTTGTTTCTTTGCTGATTTTCCTGAGTTCTATATAGATTCTAGTTATCAGCTCTTTATCAGATGTGTAGCATGTGAATATTTTCTCCCATTCTGTAGGTTGTCTATTTGCTCTCATGATAGTTTTCTTGGCTATGCAGAAGACTTTTAATTTTATCAGGTGGGGAGGTTCTTAATGGCACAATGAGGATTCTCTGTAGGTTTCATTTGGGGTTGCATTACTGGGGCTAAATGACTAGACAGTGAAAATAATTCTTCCTGAGGTAGGCTATACACTGGGATCTTAAAAAAAAAAAAAAACTTTTTTGAAGTATAATTTACATACCATAAGTTTGACCCACTGTAAGTGTATAATTCAGTGATTTTTAGTAATTGATAGGGTTGGGTAACCATCATTACACTTCAGTTTGGAACATTTCATCAACCCAAGGATCCCTTATGTCCATTTATAGTTAAGTCCCACTCCCTCCTCCAGGCCCAGGAAACCACTGATCTTTCTGCTTCTAACAGTTTGCTTTTTGTGGATATTTTATATAAAGGGAATATTCTAATATTAATATATACTTTTTGCATATGGCTTTTTTCATCTAGTATGTTTTTAAGGTTCATTTATATTACAGTGCAGTTTGTTTTTAATTGCTGAGTGGTATGTTATAGAATGGATATACCACATTTTGTTTGTCTATTTACCCATTGATGAATAGTTGGATTCTTTCTAGCTTTGGGCTATTAAAAATAATGCTGCTATGAATATTTGTGTATAAGTGTTTGTGTGGACTTAAGTTTTCATTTCTCTTCGGTATATAACCTAGGCTTGGAATTGCTAGGTTGTATGGCAAGTTTATGTTTAGCCTTTTAAGAAACTGCCTGTATTAGTTATCTGTTGCCTTGTAACAATTAACTTGAAATATTACAGCTTAAAACAATACACATCTATAATCTCCTAGTTTTTGTGGATCAGGAGTCTGAGCATTGTTTGGTTGGTTTCTCTGACTCAGAGTCTCTCACAGGCCTGCAGTCAAGGTTTTGGTTGGAGATATGGTTTTGGTTGGACTTATCTCAGTCTCAGCTGGGCAAGAATTTGCATCCAAGCTTATGTGGTTGTTGGCAGAATTTAGTTCATCCTGTCTGTTGACCGGAGGCTACCCTCACCTTTTTGCCATGTATACCTTTCTGCAGGAGAGCTCACAACATAGTAGCTTACTTCATCAAAGTCAGTAAGGGAGAAAATCTATTAGCAAGATGAAAGTTACAATATTATAAAATCATGGATTTTAATTATTGAGGCAATACTCATTTTCCATATTCTATTAGTTAGAAGCAAGTCACATGTCATGCCTCAAGGGGAGGCAATTACCAAAGGAGTTAAAACTAGGAGGTTAGGAGGTGGGAATTATTGAGGACCATTTTAGTCTGTCTGCCATCCTGCCAAACTGTTTCCCCAAGTGTTGTAACATTTGACATTACTACCAACAAAGTGTGAACATCCCAATTTTTCCTCATTCTCATTAATATCTGTTATAGTATATCTTTGTGATTATAGCCATTCTACTGGATGTGAAGTAGTATCTCATTTTACTTTAATTTTCATTTTTTTAAAACCAGTAATGTTGGCCATCTGTCCATTCACTTATTAGCCATCAGGACATCTTGTTTGGTGAAATGTCTATTCAAATCTCCCATTTGTTTAACTGGATGTTTATCTTCTAAATAATTAGTTGTAAGTACTCTTTATATATTCTGGATAAAAGTTTTTTAAATCGGATATGTGATTTGCAAATATTTTCTCTGAGTCCTTGGTTTGCCTTTAAATTTTCTTAATAATATATTGAAGTGCAAAAATTTTTAATTTTGATGATACTTATTTATCTATATTTTCTTTTATGGATCATGCTTTGGTGTCATAGCTAAAAACTCTTTGCTCAATATAAGTTCGCCATGATTTTCCTGGATGTTTTTTTATAGTAGTTTTATAGTTTTAGCTCATATATTAAAGTGTATAAGCCATTTTGAACTATGTTTGTGTATTAAGTAATATAAAGGTCTAAATTCATTCTTGATATTAATAATTTGTGTCTTTTTTTCCTTGGCCGTCTATCTAAGATTTGCTAATTTTGTTCATCTTTTCAAAGAAAATTGGCTTTGTTGATTTTCTCTGCTGTTTTCTTGTATCCATTTAATCTACTTGGTCTCAAATTTTTATCGCTTCCTTTTTCTGCTTGCTTTAAGTTTAGTTCATTCTTCCTTTTGTAGCTTCTTAAGGGGGAATTTTAGGTTATTGACTTGCGATTGTTCTACCTTTTGAAGATAGGTTTAAAGCTATGGACTTCTCACTAAACACCACTTTATTTGTGGCCTATACATTTTTATCTGTTGTGTTTTTATTTTAATTTAATTCAAATATATTTTCTAACTCTATTGTGATTTATTCTTTGAGCCATGTGTCATTTAGAATTATATTAATTTCAAAATATTTGGAAATTTCCAATTTTTTTCTATTATTTATAATTTAATTTTGTTGTAGTTAAAGAACATAATTTGTAATAGTTCAATCATTTTAATGCACTGAGACTTGTATTATGGACCAGCATATGGTTTATTCTGGAGAAAGTTTTATTTTCACTTGAAAAAGATGTGTATTTTGCTCTTGCAAAACAGATTTCAGTGAGGTATAAAGGTCACTGATAGTGTTCTTCGAGTCTTCTTTATTCTTGTTTATTTTCTGTCTTGTTCTATCAATTATTGAAACTCAGGTATTGAAGTCTTTAGCTATTATTGTTGGTTTACATATTTTTTCTTTCAGTTAGGCCAATTTCTGTTTCAGGCATTTTGGGCTTCCATATGCTAGGTGCATATGTGATCATATTAATATATTGCCCTAATGAAATAACACTTTACTGCTATGAAATGTCCCTCTTTGTCTCTAGTAACATACACACACACACATATATATATATATTTTTTTTTTTTTCTTATTCAACTTGCTAAAAATATCAGCAAAAAACACCCCGCAGCTAACATTATCCTTAATGATGAGAGACTGGATGCTTTCCTCTAAAACCAGGTACAAGACAAGGATGTTTGCTGTCACCACTTCTGTTCAGCATTGTACTGAATTAATTGAATTTGGAAGGCAACTGGCATCTTTTATGTCATAGCAGATCATGCTCAATGTGAGCCACAGGTTTGAGAAACAAGATGACTCATGCAAGTTGAGCCTGCAAATTAATTCTTCCTTAAATCGTAAAGTAAATCACACCCTGAAATAAAAATAAAAAGGGAAAGGAGAACAGTATCAAAGAAATTACAAAAGCAGTTCCCCATGATCACAAATTATGCCGTCGAGTTTCCCACATTTGGGGAAATTGCAGGGTAAGCACATCTGGATAAGCCTCACCCTGGAAGCTGAAGTGCATTGGATCTAAAGGTAGCACAGAAAGAACCAAGTCTAAGGCACATAGCAATCAACAGACCTACTGGCTGGATAATTCCTTTACAGCTCTTTCCTTGTCTGTCTCCAATGGCACTTTTAAGTTTCTATCTCATCTTGCTGTTATCTCTGCATCTGTCTTCTGAGGTTTTGAGCTCCTTGAGGAGCTGTGTCTTATGGCCCTGGCATTCCTAGCATAGATTCTTGAATATAAAACATGTTTGATAAATATCTCTTTACAGACTTCTTGGAGATATGAAAAACACCAATGTTAGAACTTCAGTATTGTCTTTATCAGGAGTTAATTTCTGTCACTTTCTTTGGTCTCTATCAGCTAGAATATTATTAGTAGACAATTTGGTATTGTTAAGCAACACAATAATGTAATTTCTAATCTCAAGGAAATGCACTTGTTTTCTAAATGCAGTTATCATAGCAGTATGGCACAAATATTTATTAAGATGTCCATTTTTCAGAAAAATTGAGCCTATGCAGTTTCTGTTTGTCAATCTCACATCAAGAAAATGAGAATATTTATTTTTCTTGAAAATGATTATGAAATAGCTAAGCACAAACAAAAAGTTACAAAGGATAATGTTAATCCAATAGCAAGGACTCAAAGATACTGTTCTCCTTTCCCTTTTTGTTTATATTTCAGGGTGTGATTTCCTTTACGATTTAAGGAAGAATTAATTGAATTTGGAAGGCAAGCAGCATCTTTTATTTCATAGCAGATTGTGCCCAATATGAGCCATAGGTTTGAGAAACAAGATGACTCACTCAAGTTGAGCCTGCAAATTTCAAAATCTTTTTTGAGAGACTATACCAGCACTGGTACAAAATGGTAAAATTTTAATAAGAAATTCCAATAGCAGTGTCTTCTGTTGTTCTCAGAAAAATGGTGAGGACTGTAATTTTTTGGAGGATCTATTTAAGAAGGATACCAGTTATCTGTCATATTTTTCAGTGCAAAATAGATTGAGACTAAAATCACAGCCACATTTTCCCAGTTTAAAGAAGGGATTTAGGATCAGACACAAGGAATTGGATTGGCAAAAAAATTATAAACTAAGTCTAAAGGTCTATTTTCTTAAAATCTTTGTTTGAAGTGTAAAGGATTGTTCTGAGATTGTAAAGTTTGAAATTCATGAGCTAAGGAACTTTTAGTAAGTAGTTTTACTTCTCTGAGCCTCAGTTTCCATGTCAACTAATAATAATAATAATACAATATTTGAATCAATGCCTCTTTTGTTAGCAGGTATGAACTTTTGGAGATGCACTAACAGCTTGAATTTGGGACCTTCTCTAAAATTTTGTCCTCAGCTCACTGGGTTTATATAAGATATTACCAACAGCCTCACTTTGCAACATCTATTTCTCTTTTGACTAATACTGGCAGTGTGCATTAAGTGAGGTAACTTTTTTTGTAAAAACAGTATAATTCCTAAGTGCCCATCAATTCATGAGTGGATTAAGAAAATGTGTGCGTGTGTGTGTGTGTGTGTGTGTGTGTGTGTATTAGAAATTGCTGAGACTGTTGAATTTCTAGTGAAAAAAACCCATCAAATATCAGTAATTCAACTAGTGGAGTGTACTCTTTCTTGAACAAAGAGACTCCCAGAAGCCTTTGGTTTTGGATTATTGACACACACACACACCAACCATGGAGCAGTACTCAGCTATGAAAGGAATGAAATGTCTTTTGCCACAACTCGCATGGAACTGGAGACCATTATGCTAAGTGAAGTATCTCAGGAATGGAAAAACACCACATGTACTCTCTAATATAAAAATTGGGAACTAATTGATGGGAAAAAGAGATGTAAAGGTCATTGGAAACCAAGAAAGGAGGGGTGGGAAGAGAGAAGAGGTAAAAACCTGACTATTGGGTACAATGAACAGTATTTGGGTGATGGCCATGCTAAAAGCCCCAACTTAAGCATTATAAAATGTATCCATGGAACAAAAACATTTGTACCTCCTTAATATTTTGAAATAAGAGGAAAATTTAAAAAAAAAAAACAACAGGGTATTTGACAAACCCCAAAGCCCTATTATTTCCTTGTGCTAATTGCATTTGGTTTCCATAGTCTTGCAAGGAATGGATAAACAAAAAGCCATTTGCTTTGGATCTCAACTGTTTGCAGCATAGAGAACAGATAGAAGCTTTGGAATTTATTCTTTCCTTTGCCCTGCTCTACTAGTCTCCAGAAACACAAAGAATGCAATATGGAGATATGGTATCCCATTCTTATGTATTATTTCTTCCCCTACTCCAGTGTTAGATACTTCCAGAACTAGAAGCAGCTACAGTTTAGCTTTTTTATAACAATTTTTAATCTGCTATGCAGGAATATGCCTTAAAACTATGCTCTAAATGATCAGTTAGAGCATAAATGTTTTCATTGGAATCTTTCCCTTAATTTTACTCAATTAGATCTCAAATTAGAATGAAATTAGAAATTAGATCTTAGATCTCATTAGATTAGAAAAATTTGGTGATAGGTAAATAAAGATTTCAAATGGCACATGGGTTTTCTTTTACTGTATAACAAATCAGCCCAAAACTTAGTAGCTTTAAAAGTAGGATCATTTCTGTTCACAAGTGAGGGTTGTCTGGATGGGTCTAGTGATCTGAGCTGGGATCAGCTGATTTCAGCTGGGTTTGCTCATGTACCTGCATTTTGCTGGTAGGTGAGCTGGTTGGTCTAACATGGCCTCATTCACATTTCTGGTGGTTGGATGTGTTCTATTTTCCTGGGCAACACAGGTGCTAGATTCTCATGTCTTTCGTCATCTAGAAGACTAGCTTGAGTTTTTCAAATAGCGTCTGATTAGACTTCTAAGAGGGCATACAGAAGTGTACTATTATTTAAAGGTCTAGGCTCAGGATTGACACATGTCGATTTTGCCACAGCTAGCCAAGTCAAACCACAAAGCAGCCCATAGGATAGGGGTGGGAAAATTAAACTCTTGATGAGAATATTTGCAAAATCACAAATTGCAAGAGGTGTGGATAAAACTTGGAGAATAATTGCATCTATATTTTGCACACAAAATATTATAAATAATAACACAAAAGTAAGAGAGAAGGATACTCTTATTTTGTAATTAAGGATGAGAAAAATCTGTGTTTATCATCAATTTTCCCTTTGCAACACAATTAAAAAAATTTTTTCCTGGCCATATTTTGCCAAGTGAGAAGCCATCAAATTTGAATTTGTCTTCTGATTTCTCACAATACTACTAAAATTTTCATTCCTTAACAAATTGAAAAGCTGCAGATTTTGGAAACATAAGCTTCATATACTTTGGAAAAAACTTATTCCCAGGGATAATCTCACTTAATGATTCCGAAATCAAGCATCTTAGGGCACTATCTCCAAAGATCACATTTATATTTATTAATAATTTGTCTATATTGATGCTTCTGGAAAGAGTTATTTTTTTTCTTGCATGAAATTTCTTCATGTGTCTGAGGCCTTAAACTGTCATATTAGAAATTGCTGGGTCTGTTGAATTTCTAGTGAAAAATAAACATCAAATATCAAGAATTCAACTAGTGGAGCGTACTCTTTCTTGAACAAAGAGACTCCCCAAAGTCTTTGGCTTTGGATTATTGACATGGTGCTCTAGCTCCTGTATATCACCTAAGAAATGGCTCAAGTAGTAACACAAGTTTTTTATATTATCTCCCCTTTGGGTAGTTTATTAAATTCATGCAGGCCCTGAGGATACAAATTGATATAGCAAGATACCTCGTTCTGAAAGAACTAAAACAACATTCAATAGTTTCTGAATTTCAACTAGAGTGTCCTCTGGTTTGGTCCACACTGAATTTTTTTTCTGTGTTTTTTTTTTTTTTTGAGTCAGAGTCTCACTCTGTTGTTCAGGCTAGAGTACTGTGGCATCGACCTAACTCACAGCAACCTCAAACTCCTGGGCTCAAGCAATCCTACTGCCTCAGCCTCCTGAGTAGCTGGGACTACAGGCATGTGCCACCATGCCCGGCTAATTTTTTTTTCCTATATATTTTTAGTTGGGTAAATAATTTCTTTCTATTTTTAATAGAGATGGCGTCTCGCTCTTGCTCAGGCTGGTTTCGAACTCCTGACCTTGAGTGATCCTCCCACCTCGGACTCCCAGAGTGCTAGGATTACAGGCGTGAGCCACCATGCCCGACCCACACTGAATTTTTAAGGGAAATTACAAAAACATTGAAAGTTTTCTTTTTGAATTTTTGTTTCTATCATCACTGTTTGTTATTCTGTACAAAATTAATAAGTCTGGGTTTGACCAGCTACTGTTCTTCTCTAATGGAATCTTATAATTTATACACTAAAGAAACATATTTCTACAAATGCCCTAAGTAAATAGTGCTTTGGAATTTAATCCTTATTTTCATGAAATAGTAGAGGTTTTGGTGCATGTTATTTTCTTCTGAAGCAATAAATTTTGCAGCCTTAAAACATATTATCCAAAAATCCCTTAGTAATTTTCTTTGTACAGCATCAATTTGGCAACACCCCCTCACTCATTAGCAATTTAACATTTCCTATTTGTACTTCATAAATAAATTCTATCAGCTTTCTTCACCCTTCAAACAAACAATGGATTCTAAACCAAAAATACCCTCAAAATTATAAATACGCCTAGTTTATGTCTTTTGTAAAGCAGAGAGAAAATGGTACTTGCCATTGATGTGAACTAAGATAATTTTTCTTCTAAAAAATAAATGCATAACATAAAATTAAGCTTAAAATTCTCAATTCCAAAAATAAAGGTTCCCAGTGCTTTAGACATTTTATGACTGTAAAATGCAAATAATTAATCACCTGTGGTCCTGTTTCTACTCTGATTTTATTGTTATGTCACTGTGAATTGATCTTGGTTTTTATATGTTTTTTTTGTCACCAGACACTGTAGATGAGGCTGGGGTACAGGTGGATTACTTTAATCCTGTCAATCAGGGTCAGCACACTCTGTTTCACAGGCCAAATATCGTTCTCTACTTTTGTAAATAAAACTTTATTAGAAAATAGCTGATTTATATATTGTCTGTGGCTGCTGTTGGGGTGCAGAGAATGAGAACCCAAAGTATAATACTTCAGCATGCTGAGCATTTTAAATTAAAATAAACTAGAAGGCCTTAGAAGCTGCCTCAAAACCAAGGAATTTCTAATCTTCTCTTGTTTTTTCTTCCTTCCCAACCCCAGGGAAGGACTCTCTCTGGAATTTTCTTATCTGACTAAGGAAACTTCTTGACAAAAGAAAAGCAATTGTCTTAAAACCTCCTCCCTAGGAATCTCATCAAATAACCAGGAAAGGTTAACCACCAAAAAAGAGTAACAGTCATTATTGTGTGCAGAAAGACTTCCATCTATTCTTCTGAGGACAGCTTCTAGAGATCACTTGGGAAACTTTACCCACATAACATGATAACCTTTGTTCATAGTGTAGTTCTGCCCCTCACCTTCCCATAACTTACTGGTCACATTCAATTTCATAGGAGAATCGTTTACAAGATAACATCTGCCTTGGGGCCCTTCAATTCCCCCAAAACTCAGTTACAACCCCTCAAATTGCTTACATTTCCCTGGTCTCCCTCTTGTCTATGAAGAGGGCATAAAGCCTCAACCCAACCATCTGGCCCTTCTTCTTTGAGTCCCCTATTTGCAGAACTCCCATGTCTATGTGAAAGTTAATAAATTTGTATGCCTTTTCTCCTATTAATCTCTCTATTGTCAGTTTAGTGAATATTCAGAGGGAGTGGAGAGGACGCTTTTCTTCTCCCCCTATACTGCTTTCATACTTCAACAGCAGAGTTGTATAGTTGCAAGAGAGGCCTAAAATAATTTACTATTGGTTCCTTTACAGGAAAAGTTTGCTGATTCATAATCTGTACTGAATTGTTTAGGTTTAGACCAGAAAGTTCTATTATTTATATTTTTTATTTAGATTTATCATTTCTCTATTGTCCTGTTTTTAGATTTGTTGCATTCTCACTTTTAAAAGTAGGATGGGAAAGGTGGAATCTGTTCTATATGCCCAAGACATCATCTTTTCTTGATGATCAAACACATATTTTGTGATAAATTTTGTAGCTCATTTCACCTAACTGGTCTATGATACAGGGACATGACCTCAATTAAAACAATTTAAGCAAATAGTAAGATATAACATAAGAGAGTAAGAAAATACACCATGAAAACTTTGGAATACAGTCATAAAACTTTACAAACTAAAAAATGGAAGCTCACAGTTGCAATTTTAAGGGGACTTGGGTCTGTGTGAGTGAGTGGATTTTTTCTACATATTAATAAATACAGTAAAATGTGGTTGTGACCATTTGCTTTAAAAAGTTAAATCCTAAGGAAATACTGTACTTCCTGATAAAACCAGAATGGAAATTCTTTCATGAACCTTTCATTTGAGGTATTTACAAAGGCCTTGGTAGATATTGCACACTGGGAATTAGATAATGGGGATACAAAGATAAATTACCATTACCTACTTTGAGTAATTTACGTTGAATAGGGAAGGGATGAAAGTAAAGACATATTTATAGTAATGTGGATGCTATTCTACTACATGTCTGCCTAGAATCTTGTGCAGCCCAGAAGACAGAGGGGTTAACAAGCCTGGTATATATGGAGAAAGTCTCAAGAGGTATGGGCTTTTTACTGGAAAAAAAGTAGGGTAAATGTGCTTCAGATAGAAACAACAGTATTGAAAATGAACAGAGACATACAAAAGCACAGAAGAGGTGAGAAGGAACATGGCACATTTGCGGATTTCAGAAGATTCTAAGTAGGGGAATGACATGATTAATTTGGTGCTTTAAAAGATTCTAATAATTCTAGCAACTATAGAATGCAGAAGAGATTCCTCCTATAGGTAGCTATTGTAATAGTTTTAAAAAGAGATAATAAGGTCTAAACAAGGTAGGTGATATTAAGGGAAGCCACAGACTAAAGAGACATTGCACGGGGAAAAATGACAAGTTGTGGTGACTAGGGTGGATTTGAGACTAGGCTGGTTGGAAGGTAATACTTGAAATAAAATTGATGCTTGAAGAGGTTACAGAATACTGTTAGCCAAGACAAGGAACAGAGACAGGCTGGATTTACTTTTGGTTATGTTTGGGAGAGACCATTCTGATGTTCACTTCTAAAAGTAGCCTATAAGAGGAACTGACCAGCAACAGAAGAGTTGATTCTATGCCCAGTAATTCAGGAAATAAAACTTTGCTCGCTTTAAGGTCAGTATAGCTCCCTGTTTTTGTAATTAGATATTAGCAAATGTTGGGGTAGGAAGAGGGTGCATAAGAGTGACAATAGAGCAGGCATCCTCAAACTATGGCCCATGGGCCACATGTGGGTGTTTTTGCCCATTTGTTTTTTTACTTCAAAATAAGATATGTGCAGTGTGCATAGGAATTTTTTCATAGTTTTTTATAAACTATAGTCCGGCCCTCCAACGGTCTGAGGGACAGTGAACTGGCCCCCTGTTTAAACAGTTTGAGGACCCCTGCAATAGAGGATACTATAGAAGTATAACAAAGTCCATTTCCTTTTTGTTCTAAATGTAGAGGACCATTGGGATGCCTTTCTGCTTGGGTGTAGAATCCATTTTCTTATTTATTCTCAGTTTTTCCCTGTGCAATAGAGGAGGATGAGGATGATGCTAAGTTTGAGAAGAGCAGCTGCTACAATAAATAGGCATTGAACAGATGGAGAAATTGGAGTATAGAGGTGATGTGTGGGTTTCCTGGGGCCCCAAGATGAGTTAATGGCATCATTAGAACCCCATTTTTTGAGTGTTAGCCCAGTCTATTACACATAGTAATTGAAATAGGCAAGTGAACATACCTGTTTGTCAGACTAGCTACATTGAAATTGGTTGGAGCATTCACATAGTAAGAGAGAGTAAGGAGCTTATTGAGTTGAAACTCTTCCACATTCATCCAGCTCTGGTAGATTTAGTAAACTGAGATGGACCACTGGCAAATGGATTTTATCCGATGGCTTCAAGGCTCCCTTGATACATAGTTACCCTTTGACGATCTATATACTTTCTTTATTTTCTTTTTTTGTTTCAAAATATTAAGGGAGTACAAATGTTTTTGATACATGGCTTGAGTCAGGGTTGTAAACGTGCCCAACACCCAAATAGTGCTCCTTGTACCCATTAGGTGGGTTTTAGGTCTTCCCCTCTTGCCCTCTTGATTTCCAATGACTTTTACTTTCCTCTGTGTACTCGTGTGCCCATTGGTCAGTTTCAATTTATTAGAGTACATATGGTTTTTATTTTTCTTGAGATACTTCACTTAGGATAATGGTTTCCAGTTCTTTCCAAATTGCTGCAAGAGACATTAATTTATTCTTCTTATGGCTGAATAGTACTCCACAGCATACATATACCACATTGTGCTAATCCATTGATGAATTGATGGGCCATGGGTTCATTCTACATCATTACAGTCGTAAATTGTGCTGCAATAAAAATTTTGAGGGCAGGTGTCTTTTTGATAAAATGACTTCTTTTCCTTTGGATAGATACCCAGTAGTGGGATTGCTGGATTGAATGGTAGGTCTATCTCTATGCTGTTTTCCATAGGAATTGTAATAATTTGCAGTACCACCAACAGTATATAAGCGTTCCTTTCTCTCTGTATCTGCACCAGAATTTATTTGTTTTTGGACATTTTAATGAAAGCTATCTTGACTGGAGTAAGGCAATATCTCATTATAGTTTCAATTTGCATTTCCCTGATGATTGAACATTTTAAAATATGTTTTTTGGGCATTTTTCTATCTTTTGAAAACCTTCTTCTCATGTCTTTTGCCCACTTTTTAGTGGGGCTGCTAATTTTATCTTGCTGATTTGAGTTCTTGTAGATTCTAGTTATCAACCCTTTATCAGATTTCAAGAGAGTGTGATTATGGTGTTACTCGATAAAGTCTGTGCTCAAATCACAGGATCCAAAGGCAAGATGGAAATAAAATATTTCAAGTCTATTGTCTATGAAAGAACCTCAGACTCAGTGTGTGGCCACTACTTTGCCAAATCTCTACACTTCACCATAAGTCTGCAATGTCTGAGATTCCATGCTCTGAGAAAAGCTGTACGTATAAGTTTCTTCTCTAAATACGTTGAACCCATAGTGTCAAAATTAACTTCCCGCTAAGAGAGTTCTCCCAGTTGATTTTGAAATCACAAATCATAGACTCTGGAAAAGTGACATGACATAGATTTCTTGGCATCCTGGTAAAGCTGAAGCCAGATTTGCTCTGTTGATCTGCTCCACTGACAAACCCACTGAGTCTCTGCTATAGTCTGGCAATACTTAGTACTACCAGTATTTAGATCATAATCCTGAGATAACTGCTCTGGGGAGTGGAAGGTTTTTGTGAATGTGGTGGGTGAGAGTTAGGGCTCAGATAATCTTGACTGTATATACTTGAAATCATAGGGTCATGGAAGTCTGGTGTAAAACCAATACAGTTGTTGAGACCTGACCTTTGAAGTAACTTGACCCAAAACAACGAGAATCAGCCCAGGCTACAGTTGCTCAAAGAACACTGAGAACCCCTCTCAAATGTGCCTGGGCGCATAAGAAGTTGGGGAGGAATAATTCTGAACTCGACTTTTTTGAATTTTAAATTACAATAGAAAGTTAATTTGCTTTTGGATCATACTTCCTTTAGACTTTAACATTTTTAACATACTTTAGTTTTAACTTAAAAGAGAATTTAATTTTCAGGCTTGACTTTCTCTCTGGGAATTTGATACATAGAAGAGACATTCAGATTTGGGAAACTTTTATATTGACTTTTTATTCAAATACATTAATGTTGAAATTTAATCTCATTAAACCTCTTGTGGGCTGTAGTGGACAATGTGGCTAGATATAATTTGGAATGGGAAGTGTATGGTGAATACACATTTCGCCTTGAGATAAGAATGACTTGGGATTGATTTAATTAATGTCTGTGCCTTCCAAGGGCAGAGTCTACAGTGGTTCCTGAAGAATATTCCAACAGGCAGTGCTTGTTATTGGCAGTGTGGCATCGCTAAGGGTGTGTGTTGGGGAGGCTGTCCTATTAGACACTGTTATCCTCTCCTGGTGGTGGAAGATGCATCTCTGGGTTACTAAAAGCTCAGTGGTTAAACTCAATAGATTATTAGAACAAAAACTGGAGGAATATCATTGGGGAAATTCTTACTGTCCGCTCATTATTTTTCCTGCGGACTGAAAGGGGTCCCATTAGTGTAACACTTTGAACTCTAGTCCCTCACTGATTGTCCCCTGAGTAGGAGGAGGAATGACATATCTACTGATATGGGAAACAGAAAATGGGCTTGCCTAGCCAAGGCCATCCTCCTCCTTTGGGAAACTCGCTGGCTGCAGGGACTGTGTGTCCTCCTTTACTACTCTGATTCAGGAATGTCCGTGACTGCTAAGTGTACCAGTCATCTGTCCCTTTAGAAAACTCTTTACCCTTCTTCATCCTGGTTTATGCTTCAGGAGGCTGAGATTTTGGGGTCCATTAGCAGTCAACCTTTATCTCTGACTTTCAGCTGGGTTCAGCCAAAGGGGTCCTTGATAGGAGATCAGAAAGAAGTGAATGAAGTCAAGGTATTTATTCCTTTAGATCTCTCTTTGTTAGGACCACATGCATCCCCTGTGCAAGACTCATTTCACATATTTCCTGCCCCACCTCTGGAATCAACTTCTCTGAGGAGACCTGCTTCTGCTTCCTTTCTTTGGAAAATAGTGTTTAGATATCAAGATCTGGGCTCTGGGTGTGCTTATAGATTCTGGGACATTGCTTCCAGGCCCTTTCAGTAGGCACAGCAAGGAAATGTATGTATTTATACAAATTCACACATACACCAATTTACCTTTCCTATTTATTGGTATTTATATTAAAAACTATGAGTTTATACTACTACCTTAGATTCTATTCCAACACCACTGGGTTTAAATTTCCCTTCTCCCAGGGTTTAAAATTTATAACGTCTTTCTCCCTCAGTGCAAAATTTAGTTCTCATTGTCTATAGTGCATTTATTTATTTGTTCAATTCTGGTAGTTTTGAAATTGCTAACCTATATCCCTATGAGAAACACTTTTACCAACTGAATCAAAGCATTTATACACAGCTCTTTTTGGCTTTAACCTGACAATAGTCAGTCAAGACACTGTTTTCCTCAATTACTTATAGTAATTCTTTTCTTCCACTGCTGTGAATGTGGTTATATTACCTAAAATAGGTTTACTCATTAGTGTTTATATCCCATTTTGGATCTCCTCTGTAAAACTACTGTTTACTTTTTTGGTATATGAAGAATATGTGAAACATCACATGATATCTAAGAGTCTGGGCTGTACAAACAGACACACTCAGAGAAGTGTTGCTCTCTCTTCTTTCCTTCCACTCTGTCCCCATTTCCCTCTTGCTACCTGCTATGAGTAAGTGACCAATCTCTTTGGTTGTGGTAATTTCCTTTCGCACTAGCAATATATGTTAGTATCTGTTTCCCACAGCTTCACCAGCAGAAAGTATTTTTGAAATTTTTGCCAGCATGATAGATTAGAATGGTATATCATGTCTTGCTTTAGTCTTTATTTCTCTAATTATGAATGAATAAGAATATTAACCCCCTTCCCAGAAAAAGACTCTCCTAATCATTGACTAATCTGCTTGCTGTTACTATGATGTTTTTTCCCTAGAATTACACGTAGATAGAATCTTCTATATCCTTGTTTATTTTCTGTCTACTTGTTTTATAGATTACTGACAGAGTACCCTTGAAGTCCCCAAGTGCAAATACGGATTTTTCTACTTCTCCTTTTTTGTCCTATCATTTTTGCTTCATGTATTTCCAAGCTTTGTTGTTAGGGGCATACAATTTTAGCATTGCTATTTGTTGGTGACATCGACCCTTGTATTGCCCTGCCTTCTTCTTGAAAGTATTTCTTGTTCTGAAGTGTACTTTGGGTGGTATTAATTAAGATATTCCAGCTTTCTTTTTTTAAAAAAAAAAAATATTTTCCATATATTTGAGGGCCATTTTGTCTCTCTCTTTTTTTGAATTGTCTGGTCATGTCTTTTTTCCATTTTCCCATCTGATTTTTTATCTTTTGCCCCTCAATTTATAAGAATTCTTAATATATAAGTGATATTGACACTTTTTCTGTGATATGTTTTAAATATTTTCTTCTAATTTGCCAGTTATTTTTTGAACTTTATTTATAGTGCTTTTAGCAATGCAAATTAAAATATAATTTGACTATGTAAATGTTACATAGTCAAATCTGTCAATCATTTCTTTTATTGACTCTTAAATTTGCGTTATAGTTAGAAAGCCTTTCCGCACACATAGTTTAAACAGGAACTTACACAGATTTTCTTCTAGAAATTGTATGGTTTCAATTTCTACATTTAGATCACTGATCTATTTGAAGCATATTCTGTTTATGATGTGAGACATGGATTTAATTTTATATTTTTCCAAATGGCTTCCCAGTTTTCTTAACACCCTTTGTTAAAAATCTCATCTTTACCTTCAGCACTTTTTGATACTCCTTTTATCATATATTAAATTTATACATTAATTTGAGTCTAATTTTGAACTTTCAATTGTGTTGATCCATTTGTCTAGTCATGTGTTGGTACAACATTGTTTAGTAATACAGTCTTTACAGATAGGCTAATAAATCTTCAGAGTTTTTCTTTTTTAGTGTTTTTATGGTTATTCTTGCATGTTCATTTTACATATAAAATTTAGAATCATCTTCTGTAACTCAATAAAATAATTTTTCTATTTTCATTGAGATTATATTGACTTTATAAATTAAATTAGGAACATCTGACATCTTCATAACATTGAGTCGTCCTATCCAAGAATAGAAAATGTCTTTCAATTTGTTCAAGTCTATTTTCATCTTTCAAGAGAGTTTTTATATTTTCTTCATATAGGTTGTGCATAATTCTTGTGAGACTTATTGCTAGGTATATAATCTTCTGTGTTGCCATTGTGAGGTTTACTTTATCAAAATGGTTTTTGTTTGTGTATATGAAAGCTATTGATTTTCACATATAAATTTATTATCCTGCTATTTAACTGAATTCTTTTATTGCTTGAATTAATTTATCATGATTCTTTGAGATTTTCTAGGTATACTATCATGTTAATCTCAAATAGAGATAGCTTTATTTCTTTATTTCCTTTTGACCCATTCTCTTTTTTATTGACCTATTTGACCTAATGGACCTATTTTTAAATATTTGCAAAACTGATTATGAATGCCTAGTGTCAGTAAATGCTTCTAGCATTAAGCATTTTATAAACTGATATACATATTGTAAGATATGATATTGAAAAAGTAAACTTATTTAATAGTTTATTATAGTAAGTGCTTTAAAACAACTGAGATGTTAATAGGTAGAGAATAACTGAATACATTATGGTCTATATAAATGAAACAATTTTTGTTTCATTTATAAATAAAACAATACTATGAAATAGTTCTAACTAAATCATTGTTTGAGATAATATTTTGGGGGAAGATGTTCCACCAACCAGTCCAAGAGCAACATTGAAAGTGGAGGGTGGAGGGTTGTGATAGTTCATTTTATGTGTCAATGTGAATGGGTTACTATATCTCCAGATAGATGGTAAAAAGTATTTCTTGGCATGTCTTTGAGGATATTTCCAGATGAGATTAACATTTGAATCAGACTGAGTAAAGAAGATCCACCCGACCAATGTGAGTGGGCATCATCTAATCTGCGAGGGCTCTGCTAGAACAAGAAAGCAAAGGAAGGCAGGATTTTCTCTCTTTCTGAGCTGGAACATCCATCTTGGAGACTGGAGCTCCTGGTTCTCAGGCCTTTGAACTCCAGGTCTTACATCAGTTGCCTCCCCTGCCCCCTCAAATGGTTCTCAGGCCTTCAGACTCTGAATTCCATCACTGGCTTTTCTGGTTCTCAGCTTGCAGACAACGGATCAATTCCTATACTAAATATGTTCATCTCCATCTCCCCCCCCCCACCCCCAATCGGTTCTGTTTCTCTGGAAAACCTTAACTAGTACAGACGGGGGCATGGCCAATACATTTGGGAAACAAATCTCCTATTTGGAGAATCATATGGACATTAGCTTTGAAAAACTCAGAGAAATACTGTGATAAATAAACATGGTTAAGCCCATTTAACTTGATGTCTCCCAAATGCATTCTACTACAGAATCTTTGGTTTACAAATAACACATTACCACAGAATTTTTGTTTTTCAAGGACCATACTTTATGAAAATAAAAGCTGCCTTAATGAAAATTTGATGACATGGGAAAATGTGCATGTTCTTCGTTAAGTTGAAAAGGCAAAATATAGAAGAACAACATTATCTTACTACTTAAAAGCATGTTTATGTATAGATATGTAGAAGTATATACATAAAAACATTAGCTGAATATTAACTGAACAATAGGCTTCTATCAAATCTTAATTTTTTTATATTATTTCTTAATTTATGTGTACTATTTTTTCTAATGAAATATATTTTTTGATTGAATAAAACTTTAATAGCTATATTAAAATATCCCTTTCAGAAATTTTTAAAATTTATAAAGTGAACATATATTTTTTATTTTTCTTGTGTGGGGAAATATTGGTTGTTAGAGAAGGCATTACATAATCCCAAGACTGTCTGAAGATGAAGGGAAATTATTTTTAAAAAACTGAATATGACAAAATAAAAATTTACTATTAAAATTAGTAGATACAATCTAATTGTAATTAATTAAAACATGACTTTAAAAAATCCTGAAAACAAATGACATTATCTTAATGAAGAAAAGTAAGTCTGTTAACTCATCTTCTATTAATTTTTTGCCTTTTTAAATAGTATGTGAAAACCCAGATTTACCTTTTTTTTTTTTGAGACAGAGTCTCACTCTGTTGCCCTGGCTAGAGTGCCGCGACATCAACCTAGCTCACAGCAACCTCAAATTCCTGGGCTCAAGCAATCCTCCCGAGTAGCTGGGCCTACAGGCATACACCACAATGCCCGGCTAATTTTTTCTAGATATTTTTAGTTGTCCAGCTAATTTCTTTCTATTTTTAGTAGAGATGATGGGGTCTCACTCTAGGTCAGGCTGGTCTTGAATTCCTGAGCTCAAGCGATCCGCCTGCCTCTCCCAAAGTACTAGGATTATAGGCGTGAGCCACCGCGCCCGGCCCAGATTTTCTTTTTTTGATTGCAGCATTAAGAAAAAGATATATAAAGCCAATTTGGGTAAAAAATTGTTGAAAGATTAATTTTTTCTTTGCAAAAATAGCAATAATAACATGAAACTAAGGTGCAACAGAAAGAGAATCCATGGGGCTTCTATATAAGAAAATTCAACATTATTATCAGCAATTTAAGTCATAAGAGAGGCCTGTAACTTTACAGCTCGGGGATATTTACATAAATCTTTCAGCTAGAATGTTTGTACTTTGTAGTGGTAAAAAATTATATATCCTTAGAACTAACTTTCCACATTTTTTCAATTTTTTCACCCATTGTTTTAAATTTAAATAGGGTATTTGTTTAAGCAGTAACTTTCTGCATATAAATCAAGAGTATTTTTAAAAATTCTGGTAATATTGCAGTATTTCTAAGAGACATAGAGAATAATGATGATGATGATGTAATATATTAATAAAACTAATTAAGGTCTTTCATGTGCCATAAACTCTTTAAAGGCTTTACTTGCATTAACTTATTGAATTGTCACAAAAAGCTTATTAGAGAGGAGCAACAGCAATATTACCTGAGCTTGACTGAGAAGAAAACTGAGGTATATAAGGAAAATGAGCTTGCCCAAAATCACACAGCTAGGAAGTGGTAGAGCCTAAGCCTGAATTTTTAACCTAAGTCTCATATAATGAAAAATAAAGTGGTGCCGTGACCTACCTACTTGAATATCATAAAACTATAGAACTGCCTTTATAATACGATAGGGAATTTTTCATTTAGAATTTTAAAATAAGAGGAAGTGAAGTAAATGAAGTACAGGTAAATTTAGGAGGATGTTTATACTGAGGCTTTTGCTCTTTTTCCAGGGTATGCTTTGCTTCAATTTATGTACTATTTGAAATGTGTCTGAAAACATAAACACATACACATACAAACACACATCTATGCGTGCTATATTTAATATACATATATATGTTAAATTATTTTCTGTAGTTATGTAATTAATGATAGATTCTTTTTTTACTGGTACTGTAATTACTGTAATTACCAGAGCTCACTTTTGCTGTCTAATATTTAAATGTTTGATGAATAAATACATGTTATGCTACTAGGGCTCAACAATTAGATGGCTCTTCAATTTGTAGGCATGTTGAGATTGATCTATAGCAACAAAAATAGAAAAGGCAAGGTGTCTTTTTTCTAAGCCCAAAGTAGCTGTGCTGTCTGGTAAATAAGAGGCCTGGAAAGTTTTAGAGAAGGTTTTTTAGAAGTTACAGCATTTAACTTCACCTTGAAGTCCTTAGAAGAGGGAACATTTAAGAGGAAGAGAAAAAGCTCATAAAGAATGGCATGACAAAGTTGGGTGGCAGGAGTCTGCAAGGAATTGTGAAAATTAGACAGATATGGCTGACTGGAGAGTTGCTGGGCTTGGTTTGTGTAGTAGCTTAGTGAAGGAGTTGGTGTTGTGCAGCATTGATGTATGTCCTAGATACAGAGAAAAATTCAGTTGACGTCATGGTATTTACCACAACATAATCAATCATAAGGTGTCACCAAGCCTGAGCTGATTTTCTTGCTTCTCTCTTAAATTTGGAATCGCTGTTCTCTTCTGTCCTGTCAAGGTCATCCCATTTTGAAGTTCTGAGGATAGTGTCTCCATGATGTCTCTCAGATCTGCCTTTCCATTCATGTGGTTATTTTTCTAGCATGGTGCTCCATTACCTCCAAACCCTGTAGATGACACAAATCTCCGATTTTGTCAACTTGTATTCTTTAGGGCTCTTTGAGTAAGTTAGCTTAAGTTTAAAGCTAAACTTAAGGAGAGTTTATTGGCATATGTAATTAACCTGATAAAAAAAGAAGAGGAAAAACTTACCTCGGGGATGAGTGAATCCAAGGACTTGAAGGCCGCCAGATTTCTCTTCCCCATTTCAGATTTCTCGTCCCCATTTTTTAGATTCCTCTCTCTGTTGGCTTCCTTCTCATGTTCTATACACAAGCTTTCTTTGTGTAGCAAGGAGCATGGTTTCAGGCTACTTCATATTCACATTTCTTTAATGTAATTATCTAAGAGGAAAGTGACTCTTTTTTGCATTTCTAGTTAGAAACTAACCTGGCAAAGTGCTGTAATTGGCTCTGCTTTGGTCAAGAGACTGTCCCCAGAGAAATCCCTATAGCCGGAGGAATGAGGTCCTAGAATTAGGTCTTCCATAGCAACCTCTCAGTGAGTGAGGTGTTGCAGAAATTATCTGACATAGAGAAGTACACTTCTGAGAAGACACAAAAATAATATTACATTCCCACTTCTCTCTCTAATCTCTAAATCTTTAAATATATTTCCAGCTTGGTACTCCTATATTCAAATTGAACTTTTCTTCCTAGCATTGACATTTGTTTTCAGTGGTTGTTCTACAATGTCTTCTTTCATCATTGTTCATTTGTTAATCCCATTTGTTGTGGGTTCAAAACCAGGCCCTCTGATATACTAGCTAGGTGATTGTAAGCAGTTTATCCCCTCTAATCTTCAATTTTCATTCCTAAAGTAGGGATACTAAATGTGTCAACCACATGAGATTATTGTGAAGAGTAAATAAACTTAGAGAGTACATTAAAGGCACTTAGCATAAGGCTTGTCACTTAGTGCTGTTCAATAACTATTTGTGGAAAGAATTAAAGGCTAGACAAATAATAAAATATCCAAGACAAAATTTATAACTCTCATTTATTCTATTTACTCATACAAGTCTCCCCACCTAGAAGCTCCCATTCTCTTGTTATTTTCTATGTCTATCAGTTTTAAAATTTGTCTAAAATTTCTTTCTCTGACCCAACTCCAATTTTTTATTGCTCTATTTTGTATCGTATTCTCTGAACCACCTGACAGAAGGTTTTGCCTCCATATAAGTAAATAATATCCTGACATTTTATGTTTTCCATGATGTTTTTATTTCATTTAGGATAAAATTTGACACTTATGTTTATCTGTGTATTCAAATTTTCATTCCTTGTTCCTTGGTATGATTATTTGTAGCATGAAAATTGCGTGCTGTGTTCAAGAAACAGAAGATTAGGTAGCACAACCTACTATTGTCCTTTTCAAAGAGTACGGAGAAGGTAAAGCTAGCAAAAAAGAAATGACAAACTTCTTAATAGAATTTTTTTGAAAACAATCATTTTGCTCTTTTTCCACATTTGTGGGGATATAATTTTTGATCATAAAGTCTCATAATATTATGAGCTTTGCGCACTTCAGTCCCTGCAGGAACTGAATTCAAGGCTTTTGCCCAACAATATATAGAAAATTCACTCAAATTCACTTTAACCATTTTCCTTAGGATTCTTTAAAAAAAAAACATGTTAAATGACATATATGAAAAAATATTCTGAAGATATTAACATACTTTACAAATTCCCATTACTGTGTTTCTGGGGAATCAGAAAAAGAGAGACTTTTGAGTAGGAGTCGAGTATGAAATTTTCCAGGTTAGGGAACGTTGAAGAAGGCAAGGGGCTTTGGTGAAACTATTGCCAACAGGAATATGACTTGGAGACCCTTTGCCCTCTTCTGTTTTCCTTACAAAAGTTCTCCCAAATACCTCTCTTTCCCCTCTCCCCTGATAGCCTTGGTCCCCAGAGTTTCATCCCTTAGGTTTTACTGTCATACTTTTCAGATACTTTTTCCTTTTGCATGTTGTGATAGGCATAACTCTAAGATGGTCCCCGAGATTCCTGGCCCATGGCATACCCACCCTGTACAGTCTTAAACCTTGACTGTGGATAGAACCCATTAATATGATAGTGATGCTATATGGCAAAGGTTTTTGTATAGTTAGTCAAGTGATTACATTAAGTTATATATAACTTCTTAGCATACGAAAGAGAGATTCTCCTGCTGGCTTTGAAGAATAAGCTCTCACGCTGTGGGAGGGCCAGATGGCTAGAACCAAAGAGCACCCCCCACCTTTTGTTTAAGAGACAGAATCTCGCTCTGTTACCCAGGCTACAGTGCCGTGGCATCAGCCTAGCTCACAGCAACCTCAAATTCCTGGGCTCAAGCGATCCTTCTGCGTGAGCCTCCCAAGTAGCTGGGAATACAGGCATGCGCCACCATGCCTGGCTAATTTTTTCTACATATTTTTAGTTGTCCAGATAATTTCTTTTTATTTTTAGTAGAGATGGGGTCTCGCTCTTGCTCAGGCTGGTTTCGA
>VSMD01131465.1:0-22532 GCA_008750895.1 Mirza zaza | reverse complement strand
TGTGTGTGTGTGTGTGTGTGTGTGTGTGTGTGTGTGTTCTCCCTCCCTCCTGTAGGGAGGGATGGCTACCCGCATAGCTGTTGGGGACTGGGAGTGAGAAGGGAAGTGCAGGCGGAACAGCCCTGCAGACTGTGGACTTACCAGCATTCCTGGGGGCTTCCCAGAAATCCCTGGGTAGGAGGACTGGAGTTGTGCAAACCACACAGAACTGGGGCTTGGGTACAAGGACGTGGGCATTAAAGGTCACAGGCAACCCCTGAAGGCCGTAGACACACAGACCTCTGGGTGTCCGTGCAGCACCTGTCCACTGAGGCCAATGGCAATGTGTCACCTGCCCACCGTAGCCAGGCCTCTCACGGAGACCATGTGTTTCCAGGCCCTTCCACAGACAGGCACTGCCAAGGCCAGGGTGGTGCTGGCACCAGGTGGAGAAAGGCACATGTCCCCTAAAGCCTGGGAGAGCCTCTACGGTTTTAAAAGTACTCCAGGAAAAATGGTGACTCATTGCCCAACGGAAAGCAGAACTTTTCTCTCACCCCAGAGGGTCGTTTCGCCCCAAAACACAAGCACCTGGTGACTGCAGCATGAATCAGAAGTGCCAGCCCAGAACAGAGAACTGAACGGGCCTGCGCTGGCCAGTGTCGGAGGGCAGGCTGGCTCCGCCTCCTCCAGGAAGCAACTGGCCCTCCGGCCTCTCTGCAGAAAGAAGACTCAGTCTCGGTCCACCGCTGTCTGTCTGGCCCAGGGAGCTCGGGAGGCCAGAAAACCTCTCTAAGCCTCAGTGCCCTCGCCTGGAAAATGGGCGTAATCGTGCCTCCCTTGCAGGTGAGGGTGAGAGGGCTAATGTTCTGCCCAGGGCCGGGCCACGGGCCCCTCCTCCCCAGCTAGCCTGGCTGCGGGCGGCACCAGCGGAGAGCAGTGACTCGCAGCAGCAGCTGTGGAGCTGGCATCCTGCGCCCACAGGCTAGGCCAGGGAAGCTGGCACTTGGCCCCTAGCTTGACTCATACTCCTTTTCCAGGTCTGGCCCACCCAAGCCAGGACAGTCCCTGTGCTCCTTCCAGAGAGAACAATCAACAGGGTTTTAAAGAAACCTCTCACCCCAAATAGCCCCATCAGCAGGACTTGCGTAGCCAAGGAAGCTGGGGCTCTCTGTCACCTCCTAAATGGATCTACAATCTCCAAGCAGCTCTGCGGAGCGACCCGCACTCTGAGATGAAAACTCCCCTGGCGCTTCCTGTCTGCACTGCGCCATTGGTCGGGCAAATGTTGGGAACGCTCCACCCCGCTGTGGTTCTCTGGTAGCTTCACTTGTGGCTGGACGGCAGAGTGGCTAAGAGCACATCTGGAGTTTGACAGCCATGGGTTAGAATCCTGGCTAGGTGACCTGAGACAAATCACCTAACCTCTCTGGGCCTCAGCAATGGCATCTGTAAAGTGAGACTTCATGTGATCAGATTGATGCAAACAAAGCTTTCAGCCCAAAGTACATGAAGAGCGCTAAGACCCAACTGTAACCCCCAGGAAGGCAGGGCCTGTTTGTTCGTCTCTAAGTCCCCTCTAGGACATGGCACAGTGGGAGAGCACCCAGCTGAGCCAGGCGTCACTTTCACAGGTGATTCCAACAGGACAGCAGGCACCACTGTCTCGGAAAAGCAACTCTAGAAGCTCAACACAGGCTCCTGAGCCGTCCCCTCCCTGCCCAGAATTCCAAGTCGGGAGCTTGGCATGGAAGCCCTTTTGGAAGCTCTTCTTGTCCATCGCCACTTCCAGAAGCTTCTGCCTTGGCAGTGTGTACAAGTGGGGCTGGTGTGGGGGCCTTGGGGGCATGAGGAGAGCTGACCTGGCCCTGCCACCTGGGGTGTGAGAGTCCCCTCGTAGGGCTCTGGGCACTGGGGTCATCAGAAGAACCACAGAGGACAGACAGTAGGTGGGCGGCAGACAGCGAGACTCGGTGATGTCATGTTTTCCCCCAATGACTCAAAGGTTTGCCCCTGGGATATGAATGGTGAGCTGTGTGCTGTGGCCTCCTGCCCTTCCTGCCGCAGGGACCCACGGCTGCAGCATCCCTGCCCTGCTCCTGGCTGCGGCCCCAGCCCAGGGCTTGTCCCAGGCTGCCCCTCCCGTGTTATCTCCATGTCCACTTTAAGAGAAGACTCCAGTGACGGCCAACATGAGTGTGATTACTGTCCCGTGACTGAGCGAACTTGGGCCGGTTACTCTGCCTCTCTGAGCCCTCAGTTTCCTCATCTGTAAAATGGAGACGTGGGGAACAGCCTTGCTGGGTTGTATGGGGCTTGGTGAGGATGCCTGTAACGCACCTGGCACAGAGCAGGTGCTTAGCACGTGGAAGGTTTGACTTTCAAGGGCCTCCGTGATCTGACCTCAATTTACTTTTCTAGCTGCATCAAAATCTGTCTCAATAATAGCTCGCCACCCATCCCAATGCCGGGCACTGCTCTAAATGCTTGTATAGAAATGCATTTTATTCTCTCATATCACCCCCATGCAGTGGGTATCATTAGTGAGAAAACTGAGGCACAGAGAGGGGAAGCAACTTGGCCACGGTCACACAGCCAGTGAGTGGGGCTGACTCTAGAGCCTGCACTGTAACCACAGCTCCACCCCATCTCGTCTTTCTTCTCATGCAGCCTACAAATGACAGTTCAGTCCTACCAGACTCTGCACCAGTCCCTGCATTCACTCTGAACTTTCCCAGCTGCGGGCCCTTGCCCGGCTCCCCACTGTGCATCGGAACACCTACCTCCCCCAGGAAGCCTTCCCCAGGTCCTCCCTCAGGCCCACCTGTGTGGGCTCATCACAGTTGGACTCAAAGGTGGTTACTGGTGCCCAAGTCTCCCCTCTCCGTCTAGCCTGAAGGTGCCTCTTGTTAGCCCCAGCCCGCCCTGCACAATGTCAGGCACGAGCAGGTGCACAGCTGAGGCCCAAGAATCCAGCGCTCGGGGCCCTACTACTTTTGCGAGGACGGCTTGCAGGCTGGAGCTGGGACCATGGAACGCTCCTCCCCACCACTGGGGAGACAGCCTGCCAGCCAGGCTTCCTCCTCTCTGCTCAGGGGAAATGGCTCAGCCACGGGAGGCCTCTGTTACCTGAGTGAGCACAGGGCCTGGACCCTGGAGAGGTTAAATTCATGTCTGCAGAGGGGACAGGACTGCTGGTGGGGTTGAGTAATGGCCCCAGCTCATGTAATCCAAAGGGGTCTCCATCGACAGGCAGGAGGGGCAGGACTGGGGGCCTCTCAGAGGGTTTCAGGCCCACCTTCGGGATCCCAGCCCAGCACCCACAGGGTAATGACCTCAAGAGGCCATGTGCCCGGGGTCCCTCTCTCCTCATCCCCTCCATGGCCCACATCAGCCACCACTCCCACTCGCTGTGACTCCCACCACCCTGCCCAGACGCGAGCCGCCCCTGCAG
The DNA here is from genome assembly GCA_008750895.1 of Mirza zaza. NCBI lineage: Eukaryota > Metazoa > Chordata > Mammalia > Primates > Cheirogaleidae > Mirza > Mirza zaza. Next base: position 19,099 of record VSMD01131465.1, on the reverse strand, counting down.
GAGCATCCTGAGCTGGGACTGTCCCACGGTCCCAGCCAGCAGGCCCCAGAGGGTCCTGCGTCACATCCGTCGCTCGCTCCTCCCACAGTCTGGTACAAGCCCTCACTGCATGCCTGGGGCTGTGCTAAGCACAGGGGACACAAAGGTGAACCGGGCCGATGCTGTCCTGCCCTCGCAGAACTCATTACCTGTGTGGCAATCGCAGTACAGCGGGGTAAAATGTGATGAGAGGGACCCACAGGCCGCCGTGGGGAGGGGCACTGGCCCAGCCTTCCAGGGGAATACGACATCCAAGCCGAGGGGAAAAGAGGGGAGGAGGGAATGTCCTTGGCAGCTGGAAAGCCTACAGAGAGCAGGGTGTGTGCATCTGGAAACAGGACAGGTGGAACTTGGGGCGCCGAGTGCAGGTGAGGGCTGGGGAAGAAATATTCACTGAAACCCACAGAGCCCGTGGAGGCCACTCGGCATCCTGAACAGCTCTGTGCTTACTCGGGGGTGGGGGTGGGGGGCGGGGGGGTCTGTCATGCTGGAACAGCTACTGAGGGGACAGAGGCCTCCGATCTGCTTATTCCCTTTGCTGGCTTAGATCACACCTGGTGCCATCTGAGCCGCACACTGAGAGCAGGTCAGAGCAGAGGGGAGCAGCTGAGAGCTGGGCCTTGCAAGAGGCGGCTGTACAGTCTGAAACGCCCTGCCCAGGTCAAGCCAAGTGCCCAGGTCACACCTCCACTCAAAGTGCCCACAAAGGGCTGTGTGATGCCAACCTCCCCAGAGCTTCCTAGCCAGAGCCCAGCGGCACGCCCTGGCGACGGTCACAAAACTAGTGCTTGTGAGCGCCACTTCTGTCCGTGCAGCCACAGCAGGAGACACACACACACACACACACACACACACACACACAGGTGTTTCCAGGGCAAGGCAGAGAGTATGGCCCCCAGAGACAGAGCCAGCCTCCGGGCTCAGGCCCCCCCGTTGCCCCTCACCAGTCGTGGGATGTCAGCAATTTATCCAGCCTGCCCAGCTCTGCCTTCCCATCTGTGAAATGGCAGTAAAAGGACGGCTACCTCAGGAGCTTCCGGTGAGACCTCAATGAGTGGATGCTGAAAGGTGCTGAGGACGGTGCTGGGCTTGCTAGCTGCCATTATTATCACTGTTTCCTGTGCAAGCAACCCACCCCCATGCACCTTCGCCAGACACAAAGGGAGAAGGAAAAGTGAAAGAGAAAGAGATGCTAATCTGAGGGTAAAAGTGAGACAGGGTGCCTGACCTTTGTGGTCACAACCACTTAGTCCTTCATCTTCAGTGGAGGGTGACATACCCTTGGTGACTCCCAGGCTCTGGGTTTCTAACCTCAGGGCCTCTTCGGACATGTCTGTCCTTTACCCTACAGGACAGGCCCCCGGCTTCTGTCCCCAGGGGAGAGTGGGGTACCTGTAGTCTGCTGTGGCCCGAGTTGGGAAATTCCTTGCTGAAAACGGAGCAGTCACAGCAGGGGGGTGGGGTGGCTCAGTTTGTTTTCAAAATATTTCCTCAGATAGCACTGCTTTTTGGCTCAGACACGTTAGCACTTTCCAGAATCCTGCAGATGGTGCAGCAGCTGGAGAGGAAGGGGAGGGGGGACACGGGGAGGAGAGTGGGAGTGGCCCAGGGCCAAGCTCAGGTAGCCGTGTGGGCCCGGGCTGGCCCAGGCGGGCGTGGGCATGGCATGTGTGAACAGGAGTGTGCACGCGCACAACACAAAGCCGACAAACCTGTAGACGTGGTTTGCAAATGTCTAAGCTGTGGAGCCTTCCTATGAACCAGAACTGTCCTCAGAAGCCCAATATGGAGAGCAGATAAATGGAAGAGGGGCCTGGAGCCCCTCCACCCCCCACAATCAGGCCTCTGCCGGGTCCCTGCTGACCTCTGGGGCTCCAGGGAACCTTGCTTGAAAACCCCTGCTGCTAGAGGAATCAGACCTTTCTCGGGGAGTCAGCACCCACACTGGTTTAAAGTAACGAGCTTCCTGGGGAAGATGAGATTATCTTTCCAACAAATTCTAATTAGATACAGGAAGTGCCATACAACCTGGAGAACAGGGGCTCAAAAAGTGCAAAGTGATCGATCCCGTTCGGTAACAAGTCCGTGGGGGGCACACTTGGGTCTATGACTAGTGGGGCAGAGACTGTGTGGCGGATGGTGGTAATCACACGTGCCTAGCTCTCGATACAGCAGACACACTTCTAAACTCCTTACCTACGCCAACCCACGGCCAGGCGCGGTGGCTCACGCCTGTAATCCTAGCACTCTGGGAGGCCAAGGCGGGAGGATCGCTCAAGGTCAGGAGTTCAAAACCAGCCTGAGCAAGAGCGAGACCCCATCTCTACTATAAATAGAAAGAAATTAATTGGCCAACTAATATATATAGAAAAAAGTAGCCAAGCATGGTGGCGCATGCCTGTAGTCCCAGCTACTCGGGAGGCTGAGGCAGCAGGATCGCTTGAGCCCAGGAGTTTGAGGTTGCTGTGAGCTAGGCTGACGCCACGGCACTCACTCTAGCCTGGGCAACAAAGTGAGACTCTGTCTCAAAAAAACCAAAAACCAAAAAAAACCCGCCTACATGCTAGCAACCCTGTGCTCTGGCAGGTTACTGCTACTCTCTCCCCTTACAGATCAGGAAACTGGGTCCCAGAGAGCTTAAGAAACTTTCCCAAGGCCACGCAACTCCTAAGCAGCACCTGGGGCATTCTGACTTTAGAATTCCTGCTCTTAAGCACTACATAATTTGCCTTTCGAATCGGTGTGTCCCTGTGTTTGTGTATCTGTGTGTGCACACATTTGTGCCTGTGACCATTGTTTTGGTGTGTATCCGTGATATGTCTGGCTGTTCACGGAAATGTCCATGTGTGGGGTCATTATCTGAGTGTGTGTGTGTGTGTATGTGCACGCATTTCTGCCCACGATGATGCACCTGCTGGTCTGTGAGTATATGAACGTGCAGCCTAGCTCACCAGCCCTTCTCCCACCGAGGCTGTGGCATGCAGGGCTTGGCTCACAAGCCCCACTCCAGAGGCCTGGCAGCAGCAGGGCAAAGTAGCAAGACCCAGAACCTTCCAGCAGTGCCCGCTCCCCAGATCCCAGAGGTGTCAGGGTTTGCAGACTCAGCTCGGCACAGCCACACAACGAGAAGGCCCCTTGGCCACCCCTGGCTGTGAGGTGGGTGCCCTCCGCTGCCAAGCCCTGGTTCCCCCCATCCTCATTGCTGGGTTTTTAGAGTTGGTCACCAAAGAAATTGAAGTTAAGAGACTGAAACTTTGCTTCTTATCCCATAGACTCCATCAAGTATAATAGTGCTGAGCTTCTCGAGATGACTGGTGTGATCATTATATCATCGCCACCCCTGAGCTGTTAGGACCACAGCCAAAAGCAAAGAAACTTGACATTTTGGTCCAAGAAGCCTACAGAGTAAAGGAATGGATGGATTTTGAACATTTCTTCACAGGTGGGGCCCACCTTAGGAAGACACGATGAGAAAATTAGCTTTGGTCCACCCACCCTAAAGCAACGTTTAGGATACAAAGCTTCCTTAGACGCCACAAAACTGGAAAAAAAAAAAAAAACACTGGTCTCCACCACCAAAGTCAAACTCAGCAACCCATCAAGAGGTCACCACCTGCCCACTGGGCAGGGCCGGGGTCTGTGACTTACTCAGATGGAGCCGGGCTGAGCTGGGACCCGGCGAGCTTCTCTCCCACACACATGTTCTTCCTGTACGTGGCCACCGTGGCCCTGCATCGCAAGGACTGGTCGGTGCTGCGTGTGTTTCCTGACTTTTGAGGCTCCCAGAGTCGAGGAGGAGGGGCTGGGCAGGGAGGAGGCAGGTGTGACCACAAGAGGCCAAATAAGAACATCCCAGGCTGGCCTCCAAGGTGGCTATTTACTTGTGGCATTCAGGAGAGGCTGAGCTGGGAACTGGCTTGTTGATTTTCCACACTTTTCCTCCAAATCCTTTTCATAGATTCCTCCCGAACCCCAGTGATAAATTTCCCAGAGCCCAGAGAAACCCACAGCTCTGCGGCACACAGCCGTCTTTATCAGGAGGCCAGGGCAGGGGAAGCGGAAGGGGCAGAAGTTGGAGACACGAAGTGACTGGTGGTCTGAGGAGGTCTGCCCCCTCCCTCCACGCCAGCCAGGGCCCAGGAGCCACTGGCCAGATTTGGAGTGACGGAGACAGAAGGCTGAAGTATGTCCACCCTCAAGCACAGAGATCACTGCCCTGGCCTGCCAGGGGGCCACCCCACACCCAGCTGTGGAATCCACATGCTCTGGGTGGGACCAAGAGCATTCTAGCATCTCTTTAGGCCTCAGAGAAGAAAAGGTGACAAGTATCATTTCTGTTCAAGGAATGAAAAGGGGCACTGTTTCCTTTCAGACTCCACACAAGCCAGAGACCTCTCTGCGTGTCCCACGGAGCTAGGCCCCCTGAGCACTCGCTGCTTTACTACTTCCCGGCAGAGACACTCTCGGCCCCTCCCTGAATGTCACCCATCACCTGACGACAGTCCCAAGTATCTCCCATGTGTACCGCCTGTGTGTCAGGCACTGGGGCGGAGCAAGGGGTACAAAGCCCCTGCCCCACTGGTGAAGTGGTGCCTCCTTACACCCAGGCTCTCAACTTCCATCCTGGTCAGCTGCCCGTTCTGCAGTGGAGGGGGCAGAGGGCTCCAGTAACTTTGCAACTCAGCCCTGCAAAGCCTCTCAGGACTCACCCAGGTGGGCTTGCTGTGGACGTGGGCAGGGACTGGCAGGGCAGTACTCACCCAATGCTCCTGGCTTCCTTTTAGGGGTGCCAGCCTTTCCCCTACTGTGGACACCTGTGTCAGCGGCTCCTGGGGCAGAGATGGGGCTGGGTGGAGCAGGGAGGACCTTGCCCCAGCAGGGCAGGTAACCCCTCTCAGCTCTTGGGGGAGCAGGAATATAGAATATACCAATAGGCCTGGCACAGTGGCTCACGCCTATAATCCCAGCACTTTGGGAGGCTGAGGTGGGAGGGCGACCTGAGGCCAGGAGTGCGAGACCAGCCTGGGCAACATATGGAGATCCCCTTCTCTAAAACAATAAAACAAAAAAAGTTAGCTGGGCCTGGTAGCATGTGCCTGTAGTCCTAGCTACTGGGGAGGCTGAAGTGGGAGGATCGCCTGAGCCCAGGAGGTCGAGTCTGCAGTGAGCTGTGATGGCACCACTGCACTCCAGCCTGGATGACAGAGTGAGATCCTATCTCTTAAAAACAAAACAAAACAAAATGAAAAACCAACCAGACATAAACATGGCTGCAGGGGTATCCTGAAGGCAGAACAGCTACAGCTCCCCAGCTTCACAATCTTGGCCATCCACTGCACCTCTGCAAGCCTCATCTCCTCATCTGTAAAGCTGGGCAGCTGTAACTGCTGTCCCTCTGTGGGGTGTGTGTGGAAGCAGGAGCTGGAGACCAGATGAGCCAAGTGGTTGTCAACTCCCCTGGCTACCCCGGCTCCAACCCACCAACCTGTTCTGTGGACCAGACACCGCTGGGGAGTCCAGCTCTCCAGGGTACGTGATTGAGGTGGGAAGGATAGCCCCTTATATTCACTGGTTAAGTGACAAGGAGAGGTGACAGGGAGGGCTGATTTCCCTAGGTATTAGATTACCCTAGGGAAGGCCAAAAAGGGAAAGGAATATAGTAATCCACTTGAGGATGTTTCATTTACCTGGCAATTTCTTCCCTTCCCAAGGTATGGCCATAGTGGCAGCTTTGTCCCCACTTCTCAGATGAGCAGCAAATCATCTCTCGGTGGCGTTACTGCAACATATCTCTGAATTTACCCCCAAACCTCTCACTGTTTCCTGACTCCAGATCCACATAGAAGGCTCCAGCAGCCTTTAAGTCCTACGGCCTATGGTACAACCCAGCTTGGCAGACTGTGTGGAGAAAGAAGAATGCAGTCAGATGTCCCAGGACCACGTTAGTATACAGCAGCAGAGGTGTTTCCTTGTTGCCATGGAGAACCACTAGGAACCTTACAGACAGCCTGGCATGTCGGGGACAGCATGGGTTCCATAGTCGGGGACAGCATGGGTTCCATAGTCAGATGATCTAGGTTCAAATCCTGGCTCTGTCTCTCACCACTTGTGTGACCTTAAAAAAGTTACTTAACTTTTCTGACCCTCAGTTTCCTAATCTGTAAAATGGAGATGAAATGGTAGCCTTACAGGATGTAATGGCTTAAGGAGGTAATAGATACAGGGCTCCTGATTCAGAGAAGGCATAAAGAATGTGGGAAGGTGGTATGGGGAAGGGACTGGCTGTAGTGTTCCACCTGAAATTGAGGGTGGCCAAGCCCCGATCACCCCTTCTCTCATCTGGGACCACAGTCCTTGGCTTTGCTAATTTCAGCATTTATTAAATAGAAGTCTGAAATGCACACTGAACCTAGTCATAGTTCTTCACAAGGGGGAATGAGTGGGCAATGATACATTTCTTTTCAATTGTATTCAGCCACCCCCACACCTTTGCGTGCCCTGAATCACAAGACTGCCGGCAATCCAGTTCTAGGAAGGTAGATGCTTCCACTCCTCTGGGAAACTCCCTCAAACTGGCATGGATGCTAACACCAATGCTCAGGGCAGGGACTGTGACCACCCCTCTACCTGCTGCTACCACAGAGCCACTCCTGGAGGACAGTGCTCCTAGACCCTTCATGAGACCCATCTCCAGCCAGGCCAGGAGGAGCCAGGAAGAAAAGCAGATGCCCCCCTGTTCCTCATGTTCTCATCTCCCCTCTACTCTCCACATATGCTCACCAGCCTGGCCCATCTCTTTCTCCACTTACCCACCCCTCTTCCCTGCAGCCAGGAGATGGGAGGGTTGATGGAATCAACTCCTCTCTGCTGCAGATCTAAAGTTATTCTTGAACTGAGAACCCACTGAACCTGCCAAACAGCACACTATCTACCAAACCCCACACCATCCCCAGCCTGGCCTGGTACAGAAATGGAACTTTCATGCTGCCCTCTTAGGGGGACAGAGAACAGAGGACAATGATATGACTCAAGTCCTCAATGCCAGCCCACAGGGCATAGTACAACATGCTGTTTGGGCCGCTTACCCAAACAGATCAGGCAGGGCTCCCCAAAGCCACTCAGAGTCCCCTCCTCTGTGGGAAGACCAATTCCAACCCAGTGGAGGCCCACTGGGCTTGGCTCTTAGTGAATCCGTAAGAAATATTAATTACTGGTGACTCTATTTATCACTCGACTACTTATCTAGTACTCACTGTGCCAGGCACTATGCTAGGCCCAGGGAAACCCTTGGTACACCTTGGACCCCAGGACCCCACACATCAGAAACCAAACACAACCTCAGGTGCAAGTAAAATAAACAAGGTTTCAGGACCGCCCTGGTTTCTCCCTGACCTTGGAGGCTTAAATTCCCCTTATACATCCACACCCGAGGCTGGAATCTCCTCACCGCGTCCCCCTGGAAGTCCCTCCGAGGAAGCACATCCGCTGGGGGGAGGGTCTCTGCTTCTCTCAAAGACCCTGTCACCACCCAGCTGTCCAGCACGGCACGGACCCGCCAGCCCTTTCCACTCTGTTCCCAGACCCCAGCACTCCAGTTAAGTTTATGAATCACTCCCTCCTCTCTCCGTGCCTTGCCTCCGGAAGGGCAGCACACACCCAGACACATCATCCAGACACCGAGTTTCCACACCGAAACCACCCCTGCTGAACCCCAGAACTGACTGCAATGTCTGCTTTCCCCCTCCCCACTCCCTGGCCGCGGTCCCGGCCACGACTTTCCAAAGACCGGGCAGCCCCTTCCCTGCCCGTTGCGCTTTGGAGGTGGGGGGGGTCTTTCTCAGTGGGGGGCTGCGGGGGCAGCAGACAAAGACCAGGGATTTATTTGAGGGGCATCAGGACGTGCCTGGTGTAAAGGCCAAAGCGCCCCGCGCTCCCAGGAATGCGCATTTCGGGCTGCGGCTCGTGCCCTGTCGGTGTGGCGTGCTCGAATCTGCAATCGCTGTGTGTCTGGGGCTTGAGTGGTGATGAGCTGTGTGTGTCTGGCAGGTGTGAATCTGGGTGCAGCGGGCTGTGGGTGCCGGCGTGGGGGGTTCCCCGAGCCGGGACCTCCCTCTCCCACCCTCCACTTCGCCCCGCTCTTCCCCCAAAGTTTGGCGCGCGCGCCGCGACGCGGAAGGCGGGGGGCGCACGGCGGGGCGGCCTCCCCCAGGCCCGGGAGGCGGATCCGGGACGCCGGCGCCCCACTTACCCCGGCCGCCGAGCCTCCCCCGGCGCGGGCGGGTCTGCTCCTCCGTGGCTGGGGTCCGGCGCGGGCAGCATCCACTCGCAACTTCGCCCTCCTCTCGGAAGATCCCGGCACAAGCGGCCCAGCGGCCCCGGCTCCCGCGCGGCCCGGGCTCTGCGCCCTCCCCGGGGGCGGCGGCGGGCAGGGAGGGAGGGAGGGAGGGCGGCCCGGCCAGTCGGCACGCGGCGCGGGAAGCGGCGCCAGGAGGGCGAGCGAGCGGTCCTGCCTGGCGCCCTCCCGCTCCGGGCCGAGCCGGCGAGCGGCCCGCGACGGCGGCGGCAGCGGCAGCGGATTCCTGAACCGCGTCCAAGGCGCCCGGGGAGCCCTCCTCCTCCTCTTCCTCACCCCACCCAGCTCCCACCGCCGCGCGCCCTGCAACTTGGCGAAGTTGGCGCTGCTGGGGCTGCGCGCCGGCCGGGCCTCTGGGGGAGGAAGGGGAGGAGGAGGAGCTGAGGGGGAGGGGGCCGGGACCCGCCCCCGGGGAGCCGCTCTCTCCAGGACCCCTCTGTAGGCCTTTGTTCCGGGCGCTGCACCTCGGCCCGCCTGTCCCCTGGGACTCGCTTGGGGTCGCTCGGATCCCCACCCCCTCCGGGAGAGGCCGGGAGGAGCTCCCAGCCACGGGGCGGTGGGTAGGGCAACCGGCTGCGAGCAGATCCCCGCGGCTTCACCCTGCCAGGCCATTGGCGACCCCCCATCCCACTCCCTCGGGAGACCCCACTGCTTGTGCGGGTTTCCGTCATCTCTGGCCTGAGGAGGATCTTCCCGGGGCAGGGAGACTAAATGCCAGTCCTCCCGGTGTCCAAAGACCACAGCACCCTCTCCCCGGGCGGCAACAGGTCACCCTCCCGCCCCTCTGCGCCTTGCTGCGCGTCCAGGGCTCGCGGAGTGCAAGGCCCAGGAAGCGGGAGGGAAGTCGGCCCTCCCCGGCCAGCCCAGCCTCTGGGCATCTTCGGACCATCCTGGGCACATGGCGTCCCGGCCGGGGCTGCCGGGCGAGCGGGGACCCCGTCGCCTCCCGCGTGTCGGCCAGTGGCCGGCTGGGCAGCTCCGCCTCGGGACGCAGAGGCTAGCTTCGCGAGGAACGTGGTCAAGGGCAGAGAACCCGAACCCAAACCGAACCTCCCCGTTGCTTGTCCGAATCCTGGGGATGGCCGTGCCTCTGAGAACGCGAGCATCATGGCTTTGATGCTGTTGTCGGCTTTTCTCCTGAGACTTCAGAGTCATTAGCGTCCTGAGCGAATTCAGGCCTAAGACAGGAATCCTGGAGTTTAATGGGAGTGCGGGGTTTAGACACAATACGTGATTTCCTGTGGAGGAGAAGTAGGGAAAAAAAAGCAAAAACCTCAGCATCTGCACTCGGCCTCCCTCTGTCATTCTCAACATTTACAGATGCGAGAAGAGACAGCAGACATGCTTCAGGCAGCAAAGAAATACCAAATAGAACTGAGCATGACGCAGGCCTTCCCAGGAGCCAGGCCCCTCAGGGGGTGGGAGTAAGAGGTCCCTGTTCCTTGCCTGGGTCCAGACTCAGCTGAACTTCCACCGAGGCTGCCCGCACAGCCGGCCTGGGCAAAGTGCTCCTGACCAGGAGGTGAGACCTTGGTTTCTCTGTTAGCAGAAAAAACCAGATTGGGTGGTTCGGTCCTATTACTAACAGTTCTGTGACCCATTACAGGGAACCAGAGATTTGGTGGAAATTCAGACCCCATCTCACCTCCTGGGCAAACTTCCAGCATCCCTCTTTCTGCATCTCCCACAAATCTGGTTGCCCTCACCTCATCTCTCCTCTCCTCACCTCACCTCACCTCTCCTCACTTCTCCTCACCTCACCTCTCCTCACTTCTCCTCACCTCACCTCTTCTCACCTCACCTTTCCTCACCTCACCTTACCTCTCCTCACCTCACCTCTCCTCTCCTCACCTCACTTCACCTCTCCTCACCTCACCTCTCCTCACCTCTCCTCACCTCACCTCACCTCTTCTCACATCACTTCACTTCTAACCTCTCCTCTCCTCACCTCACCTCTCCTCACCTCTCCTCTCTTCACCTCACTTCACCTCTCCTCACCTCCTCTCTCCTCACTTCACCTTTCCTCACCTCTCCTTACCTCACCTCTCCTCACCTCACCTCTCCTCACCTCACCTCACCTCACCTCACCTCACCTCACCTCACTGGCTGCCTCTGCCTTGAAGTCAGTCTGCGCCCTCTCAGACAGGTTTTCAGTGAGGGTATCTTTGCACGTGGGTTCCTCCAGACTCAATGGTGTCTTCTCAGATGGGGGAAGCTGCCATTGCAGCCTCCCAGATTTGTCAAGAAGCTGCATTTAACTGCACCTGCTGGCCTTGTAAGGGTGACTTCCCCATTGGGACATATGGAGTCTTGCATTTTATTGCTGGAACTTTGGGATACACCTAAGGGGGTGCAAAGGCCAAAAGCCAGAACTGTGTCACCGTCATATTAAAGAGAATGGGACTCTGTGCTGCTGTGGGAGGAAGGGGAAGGTAGAGCACAAGTGATCACTGAGAAATTTCTGTGTTCACCAAACCCTTGTTGAGCACATATTCGATACTGGAGCCGACAGAGGTAAACAAACCTTAGTCCCACCCTCTGTCTAGAAAGGACATAAGTCTAGACACATATTAATGAGATAATATACTAGCTGAAGGGAGGCTGGCTGAGGGGTTTCCAGAGCAGAACCACAGCACAACTCCAGGGGGCACCAGGCACACAAAATGGGATATGACGGTTCGCCCCTGGGATTGTGCAGTACTGTAGCCTTATTCCTGCAGCTGAAGACTCTGGCCTGGGCTTAAGAGGGGAGCAGAGTTCTACAGGCAGAGAAGGAAGCAGAGGTGAGACAAGGGCTTTCTAGGTGAAGGAACAGCAATCAAAAGAAACAGAAGTGTGAAAGGGCATTCATTCCCCCAGCCTCGGACTGGCATGACAGCCAACGCCTGGGCCTCCCGTGAAGGTATCCTTGGTGCAAATGAGAGGTAGAGGGTAAAGGTCTGATCCAAGACATTGGGAATTTTCATCCTAAAATAGTTTACAGGCTCAACTTTTTCCCACAATTGCTCAGCCAAGAGAATCGGTCTCATTTTTTTTACCCTGTTTGAAAAGTAGAAAGAATGTTCACAGCCAGAGGCAGAATTGCAAAGTGGTTAAAAATATGGGAGCTTGAACACCATCTTAACCAAGCCGTCCAAGTTAACCTCACTAATAACAGGACAAACGTCCTGATGTGATGCGCTAAGAAGAACACAACATTGAGTGTGAAAGTATTCCTGCCCAAAAATGCATCACTCGAATCTCATCATGAGGACACATCAGACAGACCCAAATGGAAAGATGTTTACAAAAGAACTGGCCTGTGATATTTAAAATGCCAATGAGTGAAAGACAAAAATAAATAAAAAGGCTAAGAAACCTTTCCATGTTAGAAGAGACTAAAGAGACAGGGAGCACTGTGATAGGCAGATTTCATTGATGAAATGTCACTTCTGAGATTAGGTTACAAAAGACTGAGATTTCTGTCTTGCTAGAATTCTCTCTCTGGCTCTTCTCAGCATGCTTGCTCTGAGGAAGCAAGTTGCCAGTTGTGAGCTGCCCTCAGGAGATGCCCATGTTTCAAGGAACCGGGGGAGGCCTGGCCAACAGCCAACAAGGAACTGAGGCCCTAAGTCTAACTGTCTGCAAGTGACCTGAATCCTGCCCACAATCCCAGAATGAGCATAGAAGCAGATCCTACCCTGTTTAAACCCTGGAATGACTGCACCCGACACCTTGATTGCTGTCTTGCGAGGGACCTGGGCTAATGAGCCCAGCTAAGCCATGTCCAGATTCCTGACCCACAAAAACCAAGATGACAAATATTGTTTTAAGCTACTAAGTTTGGGGTAATTTGTTATGCAGCTTAATACAGCTAACGGACCCACTAAATGCAACGTACCATCCTGAACTAGATTCTGGCACTGAACAAAAAAATTACCATAACTGACTATTTAGATAATTGGCAAAATATGAATAGGGACTGAAGACATAATAATATTGTATTGATGTTAAATTTTCTGAGTGACAAATGTACTGCGGTTTCAGAAAAGGATGCTTTGTTCACTCAAGATAGATACTAAAAGATTTAGGGTCATGATTTCTTCCACTTCCTCTCAAATGTTTCAGAAATAATAATAATAAAATAGTATACATATTATATGTCACATATATAGTTGTAGAGAGAACATTTCATTCATGTATCAGTTATATTCATATATTAATTTGCATGACAAACCACCCAGAACTTAATGACTTAAAACAACAAAAATGTATTATTTCTCACAATTTTGTGGGTTGACTAGATTTAGCTGGAAGATTCCTTTCCTCCATATGGCATCAACTTAGACCACTCACTCTAGTGCATTTAGCTGGACTGGGCTGGGCTGGAAAATCCAAGAAAGTTTCATTCACACGTGTGGCACCTCGGTGCTCCTCAACATGGCCTCTCTGTTTCCATGTGGTACCTTGGGCTTCCTCACAGCATGGCGGTTTCAGAGTAGACAGATTTCTTACACAGTGGCTGGCCTCCAAGAGGGAGGGATTGTAAGCTGCCCATCCTCTTAAGGCAGCCCAGCTATGTGCTAGGCCAGGAAGTTGCTGAGCCTTTCCAGGATCTAGGGCAAATCCTTTTCTGTAAGCCAGGCAAAGCTAGCTGGGCAGTGACTCAGGGAAGAATCCTAGGGGCAAAGGAGAAGGAGAAGACAAAGAACACAAAGCAGCTCCCCCAGCTGGAGGTTAAAGGGCCCAGAGGTTCAGCAGCCTAGAGTAATAAGCTCTTTTCTCTCCCCACTGTCCCCCTTGACACTTAAAGATGTTAAGGGGTCAAGAGAGAGGAAGAGGCAGGACACGGTTGCTCAGACCTGTAATGGTAGCACTCTGGGAGGCTGAGGTGGGCGGATTGCTCGAGGTCAGGAGTTCGAAACCAGCCTGAGCAAGAGCGAGACCCCGTTTCTACTAAAAATAGAAAGAAATTAATTGGCTAACTAATATATATGTATATATATATATATATACACACAAAAAAAATTAGCCGGGCATGGTGGTGCACAACTGTAGTCCCAGCTACTTGGGAGGCTCAGGCAGGAGGATTGCTTGAGCCCAGGAGTTTGAGGTTGCTGTGAGCTAGGCTGATGCCACGGCAGTCACTCTAGCCTGGGCAACAAAGTGAGACTCTGTCTCAAAAAAAAAAGAGAGAGGAAGAAAAAATGTCACTTCTTTAGCACAAAGTGCCAGGAGTTTAACCCACACCATTTCCTTTAATCCTCACATCAACCCTGCGAAGAAGCATCATTATCCACTTTGATAAAAAGAGGTAGCAGAGGTCCTATGAGGTGTAGTGCCTTGGGCAGACTCATGCTACAAATGTTTTTGATCAAATAATGTATTTGCTTCTTTATTCAACAAACATTTTTAGCTCAGGACTGTGTTTGGGAATGCAAGGATGAATGATGTCTTGGTTAGCTATTGCTGCAATAATGCTGCATGACAAACATCTTCCAGATCTTGGTGGCTTACACCACCAAATATTTATTTTCCTCCTTCACAGGTGAGTGGCTCAGCAGTGTTCTGTTTCAGGTCATAGGTTGCTGGGCTAAGGACCAGGCTTCGGGGTGGGTTCAGGTCTACTCAATATCTCCACATTCTACTTGGACCAGTGGCTACCCTGGGATACATACTGTGTGCTTGCAGGTGGGTCCCTGAAGCCAGCTGGACACCTGGGAGGACTTTCTAGAGAAGGAGATGCCTGAGGTATAAGTGCAAAAGGATGAAATAAGAGCCTCTGGTTGAAACGGAGAGAAGCAGGGGAGGAGGAAGGAATGGAGGCAGGGCATTGCAGGCGGTCAACACTGTGTGAGCCAAGGTAAGGAGGCCAGGAACAGGATGGCATGTGCAGGGAAAGTGAGCAGCAGTTTGCTGTGGCTGGAGCATAAAGGGAGAGGCAGTGGGTGTGAGGAGGGGAAGGGAGGTAGAGGTAGGCAGGAGCCAGCCATGGAGAGCTTTGTGATGTTCTGGACATCTTCCTTCACTCCTCCAGATCTCTTCCATGTCTTAGTCCATTTTCTGTTGCTTATAACAGAATACCTGAAACTGGGTAATTTATAAAGAAAAGGAATTTATTTATTACAGTTATGGAAGCAGAGAAGTCCCAAGGTTAAGAGACCACATCTGGTGAGGGCCTCCTTGCTGGTGGGGACTCTCTGCAGAGTCCCATGGTGACGCAGAACATCACATGGCAGAGAGGACGAGTGTGCTAGCTCAGGTTTCTCTTCCTCTTCTTATAAATCCACCAGCTCCACACCCGTGGTAACCCACTAATCCATGAATCCATGAATGAATTAACCCATTCATGAGGGCTCTGCCTATTACCTCTTAAGAGGCCCCACCTCTCAATAATGCCACACTAGGGATTAAATTTCAACATGAGTTTTGGAAGGGGCAAACATGCAAACCATAGCACCCACTTGCTCCATCTGGCTCCATGTCCTGGGTGGCTGACCTGTGTGGGCTGTGCCCAAAGCCTCTCTTATTCTGGGAAGATGAAGATGGCAGAATGTAGTTTTTGCCTTTCTCCAAATTACCCTTGCTGTGGACTCACTTCTGCCCCACCCCATTCATATGTTGAAGCCCTAAGCCCCAAAGTGACTGTATTTGGAAATAAGGTGTAATGCTATGGTTTGAATGTATTTTTTTTATTTCAGCATATTATGGGGGTACAAATGTTAAGGTTACGTATATTACCCATGCCCCCCTCCCCCCTAGAGTCAGAGCTTCAAGCGTGACCATCCCCCAAACGTTGCATTTCTTGCTCATTATGTTTGCATATACCCATCTCCTCCTTCCCCCTCCCACCTGCCTGACACCTGATAAATATTATTCCTATGTGTCCACTTAGGAGTTGATCCGTTAATACCAATTTGCTGATGAGTACATGTGGGTGCTTGTTTTTTCATTCTTGAGATACTCACTTAGTAGAATGGGTTCCAGCTCTATCCAGGAAAATACAAGACGTGCTATATCACCATTTGTTTCTTAAAGCTGAATAGTACTCCATGGTATACATATACCACATTTTATTAATCCACTCATGTATTGATGGGCACTTGTGTTGTTTCCACAACTTTGCAATTGTGAATTGTGCTGCTATAAACATTCTAGTGCAGGTGTCTTTTTCATAAAGTGACCTTTGATCTTTTGGGTAGATGCCCAGTAGTGGAATTGCTGCATCAAATGGTAGATCTACTTGTATCGCTTTAAGTTATTTCCATATTGCTTTCCACAGAGGTTGAATTTATTAGTTTGCAGGGACTAGTTTGCAGTCCCACCAGCAGTGTAGGAGTGTTCCTATCTCTCCGCATCCACACCTACATTTATTGTTTGGAGACTTTTTGATAAAGGCCATTCTTACTGGAGATAACTGATATCTCATTGTGGTTTTGATTTGCATTTCCCTGATAATTAGAGATGTTGGGCATTTTTTCATATGTTTGTTGGCCATTATTCTGTCTTCTTTTGAAAAATTTCTGTTCATGTCCTTTGCCCAGTTTTTGATAGGGTTGTTTGATTTTCTTTGCTGATTTTCCTGAATTCTAAGTAAATTCTAGTTGTCAGCCCTTTATCGTATGTGTAACTTGCGAAAATTTTCTTTCATTCTGTGGGGGTTTGAATGTATTTATATCTCCAAAATTCATGTTGGAATTTAAATCCTAAAATGATGGTATTAAGAAGTAGGGCCTTTGAGGGGATGATTAGGCCATGAGGGCTCTGTTCTGATAAACGGAATTAATGCGATTATAAAAGAGGCTTCAGAAAGCTGCCTGGCCTTCCCATCCCTTCCACCATGTGAGGACACCACAAGAGATGCCAATTTGAAAGCAGAGAGCAAACTTTTATCAGACATTGAATTTGCTGGTGCCTTGACCTTGGACTTTCCTGCCCAAGCCTCCAGAACTGTCAGAAATAAATTTCCGTTCTTTATAAATTACCCAGTCTCCGGTATTTTGTTATAGCAGCACAAATGGACTAAGATAGGCCCTTAAAGAAGTTAATTAAAATTAAATGAGGGCTGGGTGCAGTGGCTCATACCTGTAATCCTAGCACTCTGGGAGGCCGAGGCAGGCGGATCGTTTGAGCTCAGGAGTTCAAGACCAGCCTGAGCAAGAGTGAGACCCCATCTCTACTAAAAAACATAGAAAGAAATTAGCTGGACAACTAAAAAAAATACATATGTGTATATATATATATATATGTGTGTGTGTGTGTGTGTGTGTGTGTGTATTAGCTGGGCATGGTGATGCATACCTGTACTCCCAGCTACTTGGGAGGCTGAGGCAGGAGGATTGCTTGAGCCCAGGAGTTCGAGGTTGCTGTGAGCTAGGCTGATGCCACGGCACTCTAGCTGGGACAACAGAGTGAAACTATGTCTCAAACAACAACAACAAAAAAATTAAATGAGCCCCCACATACACACAATTAGGCAGGGTCCTAATCCAATAGGGCTAATATCATTATAAAAAGAAAACACACCGTATATCTTTCTTTCTCTGCATGTGCACAGAGGAAAGTCCACCTGAGGACACAGCAAGAGGGTATCTGTCTGCAGTCTTGAAGAGAGGCTTCACCAGAAACCAAGCTAATGGTGCCTTGATCTTAGACTTCCAATCTCTAGAAATGTGGTAAAATAAGTTTCTGTTTTTTAAGCTACCCAGTCTATGGTGTTTTGTTATGGCAATACTAGTAGAATAACATACCTCCCAGTAAAAACAAAACTAGGATTAAAAGTACCCAGAAGATCCACAGACAATATCTACAACAAAACTAGGTTACAATTTTAAACCAGAAACTCAAAATGCATGTGGGGGGGGGGCAATCATAGCAGTTACAAGACTCATGTGGTATCAGTGTCCGGGGGCTTCTGATGGTCCCCAGAACAGGTAAATCCAGAAATTACCAACGGGTAGTCACAAACATGGCAGGCCCATCTGGGAACAGCAGGCAAAACCAGAAAATAATTCTGCAGAATCCAATTTGCATGTGAGTGCAAGGGGACCACTGTGCGATCAGGCCTGATCGTGCTGGGGCCATCTGGGCCCCGTATGGGAACATTTCATTTTATTGTGCTTCACTTTATTCTACTTTTTAGATACTGCATTTTTTACAAATTGAAGGTTTACACCAACCCTGCATTGAGCAAATCTATTGGCATAATTTTTCCAACACGATGTGCTCCCTTCACGTCTCTGTGTCATATTTTCACAATTCTCACGGTATTTCAAACTTTTTCATTATTATTATGTTATCGTGGTGACCTGTGATCAGTTATCTTTGATGCTACTGGAGTAATTGCTTTGGGGAGCCACGAATGGCGCCCATAGCAGACTGCAAACTTAATTGATGCATGTGCGCGCTCTGACTGCCCCACCAGCCACCCAGCCCCCCTCTCTCCCTCTGCTCTGAGACACAACAATATTGAAATAAGATGAATTAATAACCTTACGTGTGTTTTGCCATACATATAGAATAAAAATCACCCTACAATGTCCTCTAAGTGTTCAAGCGAAAAGAAGAGTCCCATATCTCTCACTTTAAATCCAAAGCTTTTTGATCAAGTTTGATGGGAAAGGCACCTCACAACCCAGGACAGACCAAAAGCTAGGTCTCTTGCACCAAACAGTTCACCAAGTTGCGAATGCAAAGGAAAAGTCCTTGAAAAAAGTGCAAAGTGCTACTCCAGTGAACACACACATGATGAGAAAGTAAAACAGCCTTATTGCAGATATGGGGAAAATTTAGCGGTCTGGATAGATCAAACCAGCCACAGCATTCCCTTAAGCCAAAGCCTAATCTAGAGCAAAGCCCTGACTCTCTTCAATTCTGTGAAGGCTGAGAGAAGTGAGAAAGCTGCAGAAGAAAAGTTGGAAGCTAGCAGGGCTGAGTTCATGAGGTTTAAGAAGCCATTTCCAGGCTGGGTGCGGTAGCTCACACCTGTAATCCTAGCACTCTCGGAGGCTGAAGCGGGAGGATTGCTTGAACTCAGGAGTTTTGGACAAGCCTGAAATTGACTAAATTGACTAAAAATATATATACAAAAAATTAGCCGGGCATGGTGGCGCATGCCTGTAGTCCCAGCTACTTGGGAGGCTGAGGCAGGAGGATCACTCGAGCCCAGGAGTTTGAGGTTGCTGTGAGCTAGGCTGACGCCACGGCACTCACTCTAGCCTGGGCAACAAAGTAAGACTCTGTCTCAAAAAAAAGAAAAAAAAAGAAATACATTTTATAAGGGTATAGCTCAGATAATGCTGGATCTGAGCAAAGTAAACTGAAAACCTTCTGGAAAGGATTCACCATTCTATTCTATTCTAGCTTTCCTATCCTGGAAAGGATCTCACCATTGCTATTAAAAACATTTGTAGGCCGGGCGCGGTGGCTCAAGCCTGTAATCCTAGCTCTCTGGGAGGCCGAGGTGGGCGGATCGTTTGAGCTCAGGAGTTCGAGACCAGCCTGAGCAAGAGCGAGACCCCATCTCTACTATAAATAGAAAGAAATTAATTGGCCAACTAATATATATATAGAAAAAATGAGCCGGGCATGGTGGCACATGCCTGTAGTCCCAGCTACTTGGGAGGCTGAGGCAGCAGGATTGCTTGAGCCCAGGAGTTTGAGGTTGCTGTGAGCTAGGCTGACGCCATGGCACTCACTCTAGCCTGGGCAATAAAGTGAGACTCTGTC
>VSMD01131464.1:0-32860 GCA_008750895.1 Mirza zaza | reverse complement strand
TGAGATTAGATTCCATGTTTATTTGATTCTCTCTCTTCCTCTCTCTCTCTATATATATATATGTATTTTAAAAATATTGTACACTATTTAAGAAAAATGATCTGTATAACATAGAAAGTTTCCCTTTTAAAATCACTACAATAAATAAATAAAATTAAGAGATTAAAATGTTAAGGGTATGTTATATAGAAAATGTTTTTTTCTGTGGAATATTTGATTCTGAGAATGCAAAATAAAGTATGAATTGCACATTCATAAAATAATTTCTGTGGAGCTGAGTTCCCTCTATATGCCAAGTTATATGTTAAGAGCTTATTTCAACCTGAGAGTGAGGCACTATTTATGCCCCTATTTTATACATGACAAGAATGATAATTAGAAGGTGTAGTGCACAGAATAATGCCCTCCCAATGATATCCATGTTCTAACCACCAGAACTGGTGTGAATATGTTACCTTACATGGCAAAGTAGAGTGAGCAGAAGTGATTTAAGTTAAAGGTCTTGAGATGGGAAAATTATCCTGTATTGTCCAGGTATGCCAATGTAATCACATAAATGCTTCTAAGGGAAAGGAAGGAAGAAGATGTGATGACAGAAGCCGAAATCAGAAAGAGAGAGAGAGAGAGAGAGAGAGAGTGCTATACTGCTGGCCTTGAAGATGGAGGATGGTCATTGAGCTTCTAGAAGCTGGAAAAGGCAAGAGAACAGATTCTCCCATAGAGCCTCCAGAAGGCATACAGTCCTGCCAATACCTGGATTTTAGAACTTCTGACCTCCCAAACCTAGATATGTGGGCTATTACTAAATTATTCTCGCATCATAAATGCATAGAAAGGCAGTGACACTTCAGTGTGCAACATTCAAGAATCCTACTTGATCATCAGCCTCTAAAATCAATCAGCATCTGAGTTAAACATTTCATGTTTTGAATACGCAGAATGGGTACATTTATTTAACTTTTTTTTTAAAATAATGCCACAAGTAGTGAAGTTTCTTAGCAAATTCCTTTGGCTTGTATTCTCTTAAAATTAAACCATTTAAAATTTAATGGAACCCGGTCCAGTTTAACAATAACAAAAGCTTCCTTGTTGTATTGTCAATGGAAGACATCCCGTTAAGAGTTATTTCTAACTCAAGTTTCTTTTCCTCATTCCACCAAGCTTTCATACCCTTTCACCTCTATTGTTTTCTTCAAAGCAGGATATTTCTTTAACAAAAGCAGAAACTATTTAAATATCAGACAGACTGACCCAGTAGCTGAGAAGATGCAAAATAGCTCCTGATCTGAGTTAGCTTTTGGACTTGAGTTTTCATCATTGGCTAGAGAAGGAGTGTGTGCCCCCTAAGTGCCTCTGTATCTGTCTTTCTATGGAAAGATAAACTCTGCTCTGGACCTAAAGATGAGATAACACAACTGGTTGTGAACAGTAAGCTAGAAGCTCTGGCGGGATTGCTGGATAATCCTTCAGTAAATTAGAACAGACTGTTCAGGCTTGTTTTGATGGGCAGGAAGCTTCATTAGGCAGAGTGGAACAACCTGAGGTTGGAATTGGCTAGGCATAATGCACTGTGACCTCTTGACTTTACATACAGGCAGTCTGGGAGAAGGGGAAGAAATCTCTTGGCAAATTACCTGTAATAACTTATTTAAGGGTACGTCTAATTTTGGATGTGTTTTTGTTATATTTATTTACTTGGCAAGGCTTTGAATTCCATAAAGGCAGAAGTCAGCTAGTCTGCCAGCACATTTTGACTTGATGGATTGTCTGTCTACTGTACAATACTCTGAACATCAGCATTTTTTTTATGTGTGTGAGGTTGGGCAGAAGATAAAAAGATCTAGATTTAGTACTTATTGTTGCATTGTTGCAAGAAAAGTGGAGCCAGCTTCTAAAGATATAAATGGAAAAGGAATTAAGGTCCAAGGCCCAGAGGTGAAGGGTTTTCTAAGCTGATGCTCGTCAGTGCTGTGTTGCAGCTATTTATACGATAAAATAAATCACTTGGAAATAAGTCAAGGTGAAGTCAGAGTGCTTGAAACAATTGTTTGTACCTTATCAAAAAGATGTTTTCCTTCTCCTTCTATCAGTCAACCTCCACATGAAAACCATTAAGATTGAAAAGAAATCTCACCCCTACAACAAGCTTCTGCTAGCTAAGTCTCAGGTTTTCCTGATAGTCTATAATTCTAGAAATATCAAATATAAAACAGTGATACTTGGATAATGGCATTTTGGCAAGATATAAATTCATTTGGATCTTCCAAGTATTTTTTTTTCTTTGTTCTGTACCTATTTTGACTATGCAGGAGATATTTATTGAAAATGCTATATTTTTTGTTAATATCTTTACAGTCCTTTTTTTTTTTTAACTCTACGTGGTTGTTATCAGCTTTGACATCTGAGAGGCTTATACTATAAATACAGAAAAATAAACCTGGATTCCTATATAACATCACACAGATATATATACACACACACGTGGACACTAGATCAATTAAAGATCTAAATGGGAAAGGTAACACAGCAAATTTTCTAAAGAGAATATAATAGATTATCTTTGTGGAAGGATCTTAGGATAATACCTTAAACAAAAATACCAAAACTATAAATATAAGGAAAAAATATATAATTTTTATTAAACCAAAAATACAGATTTCCAGTCAATGAATTACAGCATAGAAAAGTTAAGAGACAGATGGTAAAATGGCAGAAGATATTTAAGATTTTATAAGAAAAATAAAGATTATACAAGTCTATAAATCAAGGAAACATATAAAGATGCCCATGAAAAAACAAAAAAAAGAAAAATATCTTAAAAAATAGAAAACCCCAAAAGCTAACAGCACATAAAGACACATTCAAAACCACTAGATCATTAGTAATAAAACAAATGTAAATTAAAATAAGGTGACACTTTATATCTTTTAAACAAGACCAGAAAGCTAGATAATTCCAGGTGTTCATGAGACTTCAAGGATGTAGGAGCCCTCGTGTTCTGCTAGGGAACAGCACTATTGTGCAGCGTAAGCCTCTCTCTCCCTAGAGAGGTTAACTCCACAATTCTCTTGCTGGATATATAACTCAAAAATATTCTCACACAGGTTCATAGTGGACATGTGTATGGTCTCCATTGCAGTGCTAGAATTTGGAAGCACCCAGGGAGTTCACCCTTGGGAGAATGTCTAGGTAAAATGTGAGGAATGAGCAGCACACAATGTTATGCTGTGGTTATGAGCAGTAGATTTATTGTACTCAAAACACCATGCTGGAATCTTAAAAACATAGTTTTTAGTGAAAAAAGCATGAATAATAATACAAGTAGACATGAACACATTTGCGTAAATGAAAAGTACATGCACATCAAATATGCACATTTTGCAAATGCTTATGCAAAAAAAATGATACACATTAAACACATTACAAATGCAGTCTGTGAGAATTGGAACTGAGACTGAAAAAAGACAAGAATAAAGAGGCCAAATGGATCAATGAATTAACTTTAAAAAATATACAGGGGCAGTAGAAAATGAGGAAAAATCATGAATTCTGGGAGGATGAATAGAAAATAATTATCTTTCATTTTTGTTTGTCATTTTGGTTTTATGCTTCTAGATTATGGGCCCACAAGACTCCAGTGAAGTTATTACATAAACCAGAAATTCTGCAGGAATTTGTTTTTTGAAACATAGGTATTCTCTTATCATTTAATTCTTATGTGTGCCTTTCATTCACATATCCAATCTCAGGTATCAAGCACAGAATTAAAAAGACAAGGTGGAGGAGTTGTTGCTTTTGTGGAGAAAAGCCCAAACTATATTAAATATCTAACACTTCACAAATACAGAGATGCACAAAGTATATTATAATAAATAGGCATGTTCACATTTAACAATTATAACATTTTTACACATTTTTAAACATTGTTTAAGACTTAAAATTTCTCTTTAACCAGCTATCGCCTTTCCTTTCTCTACATACACATCCCAGACACAAGTGCCTTGATTTTGCTCTGCATCCTCGTAGTTCACTTTGTGTATTTATACCTACATAAATATTACACATGTCCAATACATATACCATTGTTTATTTTTCATCTTAAGTTTTTTTAATTTATTTTATTTTCTTCTTTAAAATTTCAGAATATTATGGAGGTACAAATATTTTGGTTATATATATTGCCTTTACATTGCCCAATTCAGAGCTACAAGCATGCCAGTACCCGAGACAATGTGCTCTGCACCCATTAGTTATTAATTTATAGATTCCCTCCACCTTCCTCCCACCTGCCCGACACCCAGTGAATATTACTTCCATGTGGGCACCTAAGTTTTGATCAGTTAGTATCAATTTGATGGTAGGTACTTGTGGTACTAATTTTTCCACAATAGGGATGTGAGTTATAGAAGTATATTCACTTGTCAAAATTGAATAGTTAAAACATATGCATGAAACCATAAAAAGATAATTATAAAATCGAGTGCAGGGTGGACAGTGGGGAGAGGGATGAAGAAAACAAGAATGGCAAAATACTGATCATTGTGGCATCGGGAGGATGGATTCATATACTCTTCTGTTCACTGCATGCTGTACAGGTAAAGACTATATTCTTTGTCATGTTTGCTAACCAAAGTGTCAGTTCTGTTAGCTTAGTGGTCAGCTGGTGATTTGACAGAGACGTCCCTAAACACCTGGAGCCAAAGAGAAGAAAGAAAGAAAGAAAGAAAGAAAGAAAGAAAGAAAGAAAGAAAGAAAGAAAGAAAGAAAGAAAGAAAGAAAGAAAGAAAGAAAGAAAGAAAGAAAGAAAGAAAGAAAGAAAGAAAAACTATTCTCCGAGTCTTTGCATATTGGCTCTGCATTGGGGCACTCCTTCAATATTTAGCCAGGCCCTTTGCAATTCTGCCCTAGCCTTCAGTTTCTGCTTGCAGGGAACCTGAGGTCAGCCAGATGTGAAAGCTTAGGGTCTTCTCAGGTCTCCTCTGAGCATGTGTCCAGCCCTGGGCACATCATGGCCTTCTAATTCTCTGGTATGCACAGGAGTTTTTCCCAGCCTCTACGCCCATGTGTATCTCCTTCCCCAGCCCTTTCCTTCCCAGGATTTCCATCTCTGCTTGCCCTGACTTTTATCCCTTGCCGCAGGTGGCTGCGGCCAGTATATTTGCTTTTAAATACTTCTGACAAACACAGTCTGGGGAGTCCCTTCAGTCAGGAGAAGCAAAGGTAAGCCAATCCTGACGGTGTGTTTTAACCTGCCTGGTGGCTCGCCACTGACAGGTTGAAACACACAATCAAAATTAATTCAATTAACGAATTGATTATTTATTGATTCATTAATTCACACTTAATTCTTTGTTTTGTGCTTCTTTTTATTTTTCTTTTATTTCAGCATTTTACAGAGGTGCAAAGCTTTAGGTTACATATATTGCCTTTGCCTCACCTGAGTCAGAGCTTTAAGTGTGTCCATCCCCCAGAAGGTGCACACCGCACCCATTAGGTGTGTCTCTACCCATCGTCTCCTGCCCCCTCCCATCTGCCCGACACCCGATGAACATTATTGCTATATGTGCACTTAAGTGTTGGTCAGTTAATACCAATTGGATGGTGAGTACTTGCGATGGTTGTTTTTCCATTCTTGTGATACTTCACTTAGTAGAATGGGCTCCAGTCCTATCCAGGATAACAATAGACATGCTAGGTCGCCATTATTTTTTATGGTTGAGTAGCACTCTATACATATACCGAATTTGATTAATCCACTCATGTACCATTGTTTAGCAGGTAAGTTTTTTTAATATATGCCTAAATGTCATCACACTACAGTACTATTCTACAACTTGCTATTTTCATTCAATTTTAAACTTTATTAATCATTGTAAACATTATATTATATAAAGTTCAGCTTTATTATATAAAGCTGAAAATCTACAAAATGATATATAGTAATGATATATAGTAAAATACAGATCTTCATCCTACTTCTGAACCTCCATCATTTGGTTTTTTCCTCAATTCTTGATTTAACTACTGTTGTCAAGTTTGGGCATACTCTCCATAGAAGCAGGCACACATGTATGATCTCCATTTTATGCCAAATGCATGTCAAAATGTTTAAAAAACAGTTTATGAACCACCAACAGTTATTTCTCATTCAAGCTGACTTGCTTTTTGTTTTTCTTTCTTTATTATCCCTCTCAAGCTAATTTACTATTGTACAAAGAACAATACCATTAAATGTATTTGTATTATGTGTTTTAGTCCATGAAGCTTTCATAAATAATTAAGTTTGTATATATGTTTCTAAGATACATGTCGAGAGAGCTCATACATGAACTACTCTACCCCTTGTTCTTCCATTCGAAAAAAATCACTTTTTAAAATATATTTGAGTATATTTTCGTATACTTGGCCATTTGTGTGTCTTCTTTTGAGATATGTCTGTTCACATCATTTGCCCATTTTTTATCAGATTATTTGTCTTTTTTGTGGAGTTTCTTGTATAATGTGCATATTAATCCCTTAATGGAGAAATAATTTGGGGAAATAATATTTTCTCCCATTCTACAAGTCATCTCTTTACTCTGTTGTTTCCTTTCCCACTTGTCTATTTTTATTTTTGTTACCTGTGCTTTTACAGTCTTATCTGTAAAATCTTTGCCCAGATCAATGTCCTGAAGTGTTTCCCCTGTATTTTCTTCTAGTAGATTTATAGTTTTGAGTCTTATATTTGAGTCTTTAGTCCATTTTGAGTTGAATTTTGTATACGGTGAGAGATCAGGTGTTCTTAAACTACAGCCCGCGGGCCACATGCAGGTGTTTTTGCCCATTTGTTTTTTTACTTCAAAATAAGATATGTGCAGTGTGCATAGGAATTTGTTCATAGTTCTTTTTTAAACTATAGTCTGGCCCTCCAACAGTCTGAGGGACAGTGAACTGGCCCCCCATTTAAAAAGTTTGAGGACCCCTGCGTCTAGTCCCTGGGCTGTGGGGACATATATTGGAGTCCAAATCCCCATTATATCAGAGTGTGACCTTATTTGGAAATGAGCTCACTGCAAATGTGATTAGTTAAATTATATAGTATAATTTATAGTTTAGTATATAGTATATAGTATATATATATACACACTATATAGTATATAGTTATATAGTATAATAGTATAACATTAACTGATGTTATACTGGAGTAGAATGGGTTCTTAATCCAAGGTGAATGTTGTCCTTATTTAAAAAATGAGCATGTAAAGACCCAGTAACAGACGTAACTCCATGGGAAGATGGGGCAAGGATTGGAGTGAAGTATGTATAAGCCAAGGAATACTAAGGATTGCTGGCCATTACCAGAAGCTAACAGAGAGGCATGGAACCGATTGTCCCTAAGCATCCTTAGAAGGAAGCAGCCCTGCCAACACCTTGATCTTGGACTTCTGGACTTCAAGACTATAATACAATTAATTTCTGTTATTGAAGCCACTCAGTTTGTGGTACTTTGTTGCAGTAGCCCAGGGAAACTAATACTGTAGCTCTGGTTGATGTAAGAAACAAATAAGTAGAGTTACTGCTTTTACATTAATATATTATCCAGTTCTTTATATGAAGAATAAGCCCGTTAACAGCATGAAGGTTAAATTCAAACTTGCGTAGAAATAAGTGTAGTGGTCCTGTTCCAACAGAATGCCATCATTCAGGAAGATCAAGTATTTTTATTCTCTACAAAACGTATTTTTCCATACCATAAAACTTAAGTATTAAATTATTTAAAAATAAACTTTCTCAGCAACTTATGTGGTTTCATATAGCAATGAAATACCCAGTAGAGGAAAGAATGTATTTTATCATGGCTATCTGATCAACTTTTTGAATTGAATTTATAATATAACCAGCTTGTCAACTGTAAAAAAAAAAAAAAAATGCTGACTATCAGAAGTCCCAGCTGTTTCAGTCTCTTAAATGCACTTAAGTATACATACAAAGAAGGAGAGAGAGAGAGAGAGAGAGAGAGAGAGAGTGAGTGAGAGAGAGAGAGAGAGAACACATTCCTAGCTGTAAAATATGTAAGATACTGTATAATTTGATTTTTTAAATGTATAAATACAGATAATATTCATTCTTTACTTAGTCTGAACCGATCTTTGCAGTCTTATTTTTTCATTCTGACCTTACTGAAGAATTATAAAAACAAATCTGTGGACCCTCTATTAGAATTGTGAGATGACTGCTCATTTCTCCTTTACCGCAGCCTGAGACTGGGCTTTGTCACAGTAGTGCAATAACCAACATTCCTTGAAGACTTACTATGTGCCAATCACAGTGCTAAGACTTTAATCATTATCACATTAAACAGCAAAATGAAATGCTTTAATTGGCACAGGTGCCAATTGTTCCACGGGTTTAAACATAGTTACCAAATCACCATTTCCCTTCAATATTACATTGGAGGCCACTTCAAACAACACGATTGATACCAGATTAATTTCTTTTTAATATTCCAATGTTTTTTTAAGATGGTGAAGAATACCAGACAGTTTGTTATTCCAAGGTAGTGTTTGTTTTGCTTTACAGACGTAGCCTGACTTTTAGTACAACAACTGTGAGACTTGGAATTCGCCCTCTGACCACTAAACTCATTTTGCAATGTGAAATTGCCAACAGCTGGCAGTCATATAGTTTTGAATTGATATTCAAAAATATTTGTCAATTTGTGCCAAGAATCATTAAATATAAGAAATATGTTTGTTCATTTTATCTTTCTCCTGAAGAACTTGAAGAATTTCTCATATGGTGACTTAGTAGGAAATTAAATAAAAGTCCAAATCACATTTTTTTTTCTGTTTTTTTAATATTTGGGAATGCTGAATTTTTTTAAAATTTTTTTAATTCTGAAAAATTGACACAAATTTACACAAATTCTAAGAAACAATATATTTTACACTTTACAAGTCCATACCAATACAGTGTAGGTAAAACAATTCCCCTACACTAATTTGTCTATAAGCAAATCATATATATCAGAACTAGATAGATATTGATGACCAGATTTGAGTTTACATTTGGCTAAATTATATATAGTTATAACGTAAGTTTCAGTAAGTTCTTTTGATAAGACTTGATTGTCATTCTCTGAGTTTAACTGCCTCCTGGTGCCTATTTCTTTTTTATCTGCATTAGTATTCTTTCCAATTGGACTAAAGGCTTCATTAAGTAGTTATCAGAAGTACTAATGGAATTCAGACATTTGTAGAATGTTCTATAATTCAAAAAGTGATTTTAAATATAATTATATCTAGTTCTCACAGAATCCTGACTTCACTTTACCATTGAGAAAGGTTGAATTATTTGCAATAGTCACACAGTCAATAAGTGATAGAACTGGAACATGATCATTACGCTATGCTCTTTGTAACACTTTTTACATCTGCTCTCTTCTCTGCCACTCATACCCAGGTTAGCCATGAAACCTAGCATAGTGATTCTTATACAATTCAGTTACCAAAAAGTCTTGGGGAGTAAAGGGAACTTAATATCATTAATATCATCTCTTTCTTTCAGCACGGAAAATGTTCTTTTATATTTTCCGGACAGAGAAGACAGAGGCCCATGGAAATTGTCACTTGTCTTAAATTAATTTGTGATAAAATGCGGATTATATTAAAGTTTTCCTTCTTCTGGCCTTAATACACTCTATCATTATTTGAGTCAGAATTTCTCCCTGTTTAAGGTTTATCAGTGACCGAGTAAATTCTTTTCATACTCAAGAAAAATAAAATTTCCCCAATGAAGACTTTGTTTCAAAGTGAAAATTATACATGGTACTTTGTTCTTTTCACTGGCAGGCAATATACAGGAAATTATTAAACCACGAACCAAACTGAAGTGTCAACCTCCTGTTATCAGGACAACAAAAACATTATGGAAACTAATCAAATCCTTGGTTTTGAAATTTTTATGGCATGAGTTCTCATGATAATAAACCAAAGTTTTTAAGACAAGGAGACTAACTTTTCCCTGAAAACCAGATAAAAATTGCCTTGTTGCCATGTATTTATCTTCCCTCAGT
Source organism: Mirza zaza (assembly GCA_008750895.1). NCBI lineage: Eukaryota > Metazoa > Chordata > Mammalia > Primates > Cheirogaleidae > Mirza > Mirza zaza. The sequence goes on along the minus strand of VSMD01131464.1, from coordinate 22,806 downwards.
TTCTTCTGTGCTTTGTGAAGCCTACTGAAACCACCGTCATCCTATGGTTTCATCTATGGCCATCCTAAGATAAATTTATCTTAAATATTTTTATTTAACATTTTTATTACCCTTGGCATATAAAAGACTTCCTACATGACTCCACATGACTCTACATAACTCTGAAGAAATTTGGAACAAAAAAGTCAGTGAAGAAAAAATGGGAGTTACCAGAGTTGAGGAACTGAGTCATTTAAATGACTATGAACACTACCTGCATTTTAGTAGCAAATGCATTAATAGATCAGACTTCAGAAATGGAGAGGAAATTTGGGTTTGTTTGTCCAGCTAAACAAAGACAAGGGTGGGCAATCGATGTGTGTCTTTTTTTCTATCTCTGTGATTCTTTGTTTCAAATCTTAAAAAGATTTGAAATATTACTCAAATTATAATGAGAATTGTTTTCTTTCCTCCTTTCAATGATATAATTAAAATGAAGTGGAATAAAGGTCCTATAAAGATAAAGAAGAAGCCCAGAAGCTATGATATTACTTGATGTAAGAGTCTTGTTTGTGAAACCCCTTAAAATTTTAGTAGAGGTTGGGATGAAGAGTAAATTTGTAAAAGGCCAGTTCCCAAACATCAATGAATTTGAGGAAAAATTATTACAAGATCAGTAGATGACAGTAAAAGGAAGTGATTAAAGGGCTTAGTCTGAGGGAGTGATGTTCTGGAGGAAACAACAGAGGCCCAGGAGAATGCTGACCACCTCCCTCTAACCCTCAGTTTGTACTGTATATAAGACTAAGCTGCCTCCCAGAATAGGGCCATGAGGTAGCAGTGTTCTTAGAGTAATTTCAGGTTTCATTTAGCCAAAGGAGGTAGAAGAGCATTTTCAGAAAATCCAAGGATGTTGGAGAGTCCATTCACAGCCAAAGTACAGGTTCATAGAAGACAGCATAAAGGATGGGGAGAGAGGATGGAATCGAAGAGGTACAACACAATGCAGGCACAAAGTAGGGTAGGGGTATGCAGGTGAGAGAATGTATCTTTTATTTGATGACCAGGGAGTACATTAATTAAACACTGTTGGTGATTGCCTTACCATGTCCCAAATCATCAATTGAGAGTGCAAGATAGCATCTGTCCTCTAAATAGAATGTTGAGAACTTCCAGGAGGTTTGAAGAAAAGTAACAAGGGAAGGGTTGGCCTATGCTGCTCAGAGATAGAGGGAAGACCTTGAGAAGGGTAGAGTGAACAGGGTTTGTTCTAGAGAGGCTACCCTGCAGTGTCTAGAGCAAGAGGTCTTAGTTAAGGGCAATGGACAATGAGGAAATAGCTTTGAGTCCTGGAGGACCAGCCTCAAAGCTCTGTTTACTGAAAGGACTATGACTGATTCCTGCCCCAGGCTAGGGCTGCAACAGGTTTAGAGAGGAAAACGCCCTTGTTACAAGTCATTTCTTCCAGAAGCAGGGATTTAATCACACTTGTAGATGAGGTATCATTTGAAAAGAAAAGGTGAGAAGTAGAACCTTAATGAAAAAATGAACACATTAAAAAAAGAAAATAAAAGCTAAGACACTCGAGGAGGAATAACTCATTTTCTAATGTATCATGAGTCACTTCATGACTTCATGGTATAGCATTTATTAATTAAAATAAGATCCAAAGTTATAAGCTAAATAAAGAATATGTAATGACTTATATAGTAACAGATAGATATGTATAATTATTTCTACCATTATGGCTTAATTTTCATAAGTAAGAAAGTAGATAGGAAAACAATCAATTAGTAAAAGTTACAGCAAACTAATTTAAGCTCAATATTCACACCCTACAAATATAGAAGATTTTAACCAGTGAGATGAGTTGACTTGTAAGAAAATAGGCCTTTCATCATTGAAATCATTGTTTATTTTCAGAGATGCTGGAAAGGGAATTCTTATTAGTGGGAAGCTGAATAATATCAGCAATGAGAGAGGAAGAAAGGAAATAAACTCAAATTATATGATGCCTACAATGTGCTGATTATCTTACATTTCTGTGAGGAGAATTTTTTTCCTGATTGTATCAATATCAAATGAGTCTCAGTAAGTGGAAGTGAATTGCTAAGGCCACTACTGCAGAGACTGCTAGTCTGTCATGATTTCCTTTCTCTTCTTAGTTATAAAACCTCTCACATTTTAGAGGTAAGTACGTACCAGCCCACAATAAAGATAACATTTTTGAGCCTCTCTTCCAGCTACGTGTAGCCATGTGCTAAAGGTTTAGGCAATAACATAGAAGCAGTGTTGTGGGCAAACTTATGAGATGGCCTCACAGGTATATGCCTCTTGATATCTATATCCTAATATAATCCACTCCCTCTGAGTGTGGACTGAGCTTAGTCACATGCTTCTAATATATAGAATAGAGAAAACTTAATGGAGTGTCACTTCTGTAACTAGGTTACAAAAGATGAGAGGCTACCATACTCTTGTCCTCTCTTACTGGCTTTGAGGAGTCAATTGCCATACTGGTGAGGCCCATCTGGCAAGGAAATGATGTTCTCAGCTCAACAGCACACGAACAGCTGAATCCTTCCAAGAACCATGTTTATGAATTTAGAAGTGACTTCCTTCTTCAATCAAACCTTGAGATGAGACCATAGCCCCAGCTGAAACTTTGATGCAGTCAGTGACAAATTTTGAAAAGGACCCAGCTATCCATATACACAGATCCATGACTGAGAGAAAACAACTATATGTTATTATAAACCACTAAGTTTTGGAGTAATCTGTTACACAGCAATAGATAAATACTATAAGCAATAATTCTGCTAAAAAAACCATGATTAATGTCTGTTATCTAACCTAAGCATATTGTTTCAAATGGTTCCCAGGAACCCAACGTTAAGATTAGAGAGAGACTGAATGGGTGGAGAACAGAGGACAGTAGGAAAAATACTAAAATTTTCAGTCTTAAAAACTATGCCATAGATGGGACATACCTCAAAATTATTAAAGCCATTTATGATAAACCCATAGCCAACATCATACAGAATGGGGAAAAATTGAAAGCATTCCCACTCAGAACTGGAACCATACAAGGTTGCCCACTATCACTACTTCTATTCAACATAATGCTGGAAGTCCTTGAGAGAGCAATCAGTCAAGAGAAGGAAATCAAGAGTATCGAAATAGGGAAAGAAGAAGTTAAACTATTGTTCTTTGCTGACAATATGATACTATATCTAAAAAAAGCCCAAAGATAAAACCAAGAGACTCCTGGAATTGATAAATGAATTCAGCAAAGTCTCAGGCTACAAAATCAAGTCACACGAATCAGTAGCTTTCATATACACCAATAACAGTCAACTTGAGAATCAAATCAAAGATGCAATACCTTTCACAATGGTATCAAAGAAAATAAAATACTTAAAAATAAATTTAACTAAGGACATGAGAGAGCTATATATGGAGAACTATGAAACACTGAGAAAAGAAATTGCAGAGGATGTAAAAAGATGGACAACCATTCCATCCTCATGGATTGGCAGAATCAATATTGTTAAAATATCTATACTACCCAAAGTGATCTATAGATTCAATGCAATCCCTATTAAAATACCAACATTATTTTTTGCAGATCCAGAAAAAATAATTCTAGACTTTGTATGGAACCAGAGAAGACCCTGTATAGCCAAAGCAACCTTAAGCAAAAAGAACAAATTGAGAGGCATTAATCTCCCGGGCTTCAAGCCATACTACAAGCCTACAGTAACCCAAACACCATGGTACTGGCATAAGAACAGAGATATAGACCTTTGGAACAGGACTGCAAACCCAGATATAAAACCATCCTTGTATTGCAATGTGATCTTTGATGAAATCCCAAAACAGTAAATATTGTTCATTGGCATGGATGTGGAGAGATAGGAACACTCATACACTGCAACTGGAACTGCAAACTATTACAAACTCTATGGAAAGTGATATGGAGATACCTCGAAGAGCTAAAAGTACAATTATCATTTAATCCAACAATGCCACTATTAGGTATTTACTCAAAGAAGCAAAAGACATTCTATAAAAAGGACATCTGTAATAGACTGTTTATAGCAGCACAATTGCAAAGATATGGAAACAATCCAATGCCCATCAATACATATGTAGATTAATTAAATGTAGTATATGTATAACATGGAGTTCTACTCAGCCATCAAAAAATGGTAAATTAGTACCTCTTATATTATCCTTAATGGAGCCTGAGCTCATTCTTCTAAGCGAGGTTATCACAAGAATGGGAAAACAAGCACCATATGTACTCACCATTAAAGTGGTACTAATCAATCAACACTTATGTACACATTCATCGGATATCAGGCAGGTGGGAGATGGAGGAGGGAATGGGTAAAATTCACAACTAACAGCTTCCATGTGTGCTGTCTGGATGTTGGACAAGCTTATAGCTCTGACTCCAGTGGTGCAAAGGCAATATATGTGAACTAAAAAGTTTGTACCCCAGTAATATTCTGAAATAAAAAACTAAAAGAAATTTTTTAATTTAAAAATTAAAAAAAAACTATGCTAAAATGAAATCTTCAGCTCTGCATACTCAAATATGCAATTGGGTGTATGTAAACAACAAGATAACTAATAAGTTTTAGGAAATTTGGGAACCACAGTAACCCTAAATCTGTTTAACACCATCCATTTGTCCCCTAAAGCAATTCTCATCCCCCAAACTTACAAGAAGAAAGTGGGCTTCAAGAGTTGTACAACACCAAGAAGTTCAAATTCTCTGATGTCCACCTCAGAAACACCATAGAAGAGAATGGACCAGGAAGAGCACTCAGAGCACAAAACCAGTGACCGAGAAAATAATAGAGAAGGAACTTTCAGAGAACAGAACCTACAGCTTTCAGATAGGCTAACCTGCCAGTCCCCACAGGGAGATTTTCTTCTGCCACTGTTTTCACTATTTTGACCCAATAGAATACTAAAATAACTACAGACTGTGATTTTTGTGTCCATTTTCTAAAAGAGAATTTTCATTGCGATTATCTTTTTCTTACTCTACCATAATAATGGTCAGGTTTGGAAAACACAATTTATTTTTTTTATTTTAGGGATTACTGGATGTTGGGGATTAGCATTAAATCTGTTGGAGATGACTGCACAACATGCCAATATTATGGACTTTTGGTTAGAAGCATCAACTAAGGAAAACTTCAGGTTTGTCTCAGTTGCCAAAGACTGTGTGCCTTCTATGTTGTGAAAAAGGTATAGAAGAATAGCTGCTAGCCAAATGAGATGTAACCATTTTTACTCCTTCTACTTTGGTCAAAGCACTACACATTAATTAAAACTATCATAATGAATAAAATAATTCTACATTGGGAGTAGAATAATTATGTTAAAAGTTCTATAGTCTTTATATCATTATTAATCAAATGCAAATACTTTTAACCACACCTCAAATATTTGGGTTAGTCAGATTTAGGAAAAACTATAAAATCTGAGGGCACATTCTCCACAAGAGTATTCTCACTTCAGGTATCAACTGCAAATTTGAGGGTCCTCAGGATAACTTTTATTTCAGACCAGCTGGCAATAAATTCAGGGGTTACCACAGCCACCTTGGTTCAAAAATTCACTGGAAAGAATCACATAACCCACTAAAAATAAATACACTCATGGTCTCATTTATCATAGGTCTAGGATATAAATCAGAACCAGCAAAAGGGAGAGCAAGAAAATGGGGAGCAAGAAAAACCAATATAAATATAAAGCTCATTCTTCCTGCTGGGCCACGAGTAGCAAAGTCCTTTGTCTCTGACCCAGGAGCCTCATGCCTTCTTCCAGCATCCAGGCAACTGTGGAAATCTAACTTGCTAACTCATGATTGACTAAAATCTTAAACCATTCATAGTTCCTAATACTAGTTACTGAAAGCACAGTAGTAAATAAAATAGATATACAATAACCTCTGAGTTCATGAACTTATTTTATAACTAAGTATTTTACACATACATATGTTTATGTATATATGTAACTATGCACTTCTATTTCCTCATTTCAGATTTTCTACTCCCCATCATGCTAATGAAATAATGGTTTCACAGGTCACCCGTGGCTTCCAAATTGCCAAATCTAGCAATTTACGTAGTGTCTCATCCTACTTGACCTTACTGAGTTATTAATATGTCACCCATTTCTGTTTCTTAAAATCTCAGTCAATCCTAGAAATGCTCTTATGAGATCTAGTGAAATCAATACTTATATTTATTTAATACTTACAGCATAATCCACAACATGTGGCCTTAATGAGAACATATGTATATGAAGATTTTGTTATGTCAGTTTAGCTGAGGTTGGAAAGTACGGTTGACTGCTGAACAATGAAAGTGTCGATTGCATGGGTCCACTTATATGTGGATTTTCTTCTGCCTCTGCCACCCCTGAGACAACAACACTGACTCCACTTCCTCCTCCTCCGCAACCTACCCAACATGAAGGCAATGAGGGTAAAGACCTTTATGATGATCCACTTCCACTTAATAAATAGTAAATATATTTTATCTTAGTTATGATTTTCTTTCTTTCTTTTTTTTTTTTTTTTTTTTTTGAGACAGAGTCTCTCTTTATTGCCCAGGCTAGAGTGAGTGCCATGGCATCAGCCTAGCTCACAGCAACCTCAAACTCCTGGGCTCAAGCAATCCTGCTGCCTCAGCCTCCCAAGTAGCTGGGACTACAGGCATGTGCCACCATGCCCGGCTAATTTTTTTTCTATATATATTAGTTGGCCAATTAATTTCTTTCTATTTATAGTAGAGATGGGGTCTCGCTCTTACTCAGGCTGGTCTCGAACTCCTGAGCTCAAACGATCCGCCCACCTCGGCCTCCCAGAGAGCTAGGATTACAGGTTTGAGCCACTGCGCCAGGCCAGTTATGATTTTCTTAATAACATTTTCTTTTCTCTAGCTTACTTTATTGTAATAATACAGTATATAATGCATATAATATACAAAATATGTATTAATCCACTGTTTATGTTATTGGTAAGGCTTACAGTTAACAAACGGCATGTTGCTACTGGTTAAGTTTTGTGGGAAAGAATACCCTGCCTTTAGTATACTGTCAATTCTGGACTGAAACGCTGGGGAAGAAACTTAACTTTCTTCTTTTCTGCATAAGTCAGAAAAACATACAGCTAGTGTGCCGAGTTTCCTTGTTGTTCTCAGCAGATGACGTGAGCTGATAGTGTTAATTCAGATTGAAGAAATTATCTGAACCTTGGTTTGTGTATGTTTTCCATCTACATGCAATACTAACTAAATCAGATAGCTTTTACTGTTCCACATGTGTACATAGGCTCCCACCCGCTTCCACATCCATGTGTTATGGTACTTTGTAAACTGTCATTGAAACATTACAATAATGTTTTGTTGCACCAATTTAGAAACTTATACAGTGCAATACATGTTATTTTTCTGAGGCAAACCAAAGGTAAATTTTTGAAGGTTCTTGTTGCCTTCTTTAGCAGTATTTGGTGGATCTTTATACATTTGTATTAGATGAAAATAAACCAGATTGCAAATTCTTTTTTTTAAATTTTAAACCATGTACCAATAAGTTAAACTTAAATAGCATTCTATTAACCAATATGAGTGTATTTCTGTAAGCATAGTTATGTTGAAATAAAGTTTTAAAAACCAAGTGGGGGAAAAAAGAGGGTATTTACAGTGCAATGGGTCAACACACCTAACCCCCATGTTATACAAGAGTCAACTGTATATATCCCAGAATCCTCTCCCCTATAGGATCCTGGATTTCAGTTAGATAAAAGAGGAGCTTGTTTGAGTGAAGAAGAACATTATCTTGGACAATTGTGGTAGGAGGAGAAGGTGACAGAAAGTCACAAGGTGTTCATTAGCCTCCACTTTCAGCTTATCTTTCTACTGTTTCCATCAATAGCAGCCCCAAGCCAACCACCAAGCTCTACTAAGATAATAGCATCCACAAACCACTCTTCAAACACCCCCCATTTAAAGTTCCAGCTCAGTGACCAACCATACACATTTTTTGAAATGTTTCTGCAATCTATGCCCTGGACATCCACAACAGGTCTCATGATTAGTAACTAGCTGAATATCACTTTCCTGTTTCAGACCTTCACTTGCTCAGTTCCTTCCACATGCTTGTCATCTTCGATGTGTTAGGCAGGGACCAAATCCTCAGGTGGCAGATACAGACCAGTAGGGCAGTTCCTAGGGGGCAGAGAAGCCGGGGACCAATCAGGCAAAGGATATGCAGGAAAACACTGAACACGTGACAATCACATATATCAATCATCTGGTAACTTCCCACACCCCTATAAGTCATCCCCTGGACCAGGCCAATAAAGGGAAACCACCTGGGAGTTTTTGATGTATTTCTCCACTCATGGATACTGACCTGTTCCTCCCTCTGGAATGTATTCTTGCTTTGTATAGCTTCCTTTATTTATTTATTTTTTTAATTTTTGCAATGAAAGCTGTTTGTGTGGAATTGCATCCTGTCTGTGACCACTCCACAGCACCACCCCTGTTTATGATCCTTCCAAGCAAGGAGCCAAAGAACCAGAACAACAACCAGTCCGTTAAGAGGCCAGACCTGACAAATATTTATAATAAATTACCTCTGTTCATAATATTTTGGGGACTTTTGTTTCTAGATTGAATGCTAAAGAATAGATATTAGATTAAAAATTCAATGAGTATTTCAAAATATTATGGGGGTACAAATGCTTTCTTTTCTTCCTGCATTCATTGTTTCATACATGGTTTTTACTAATTAGCTAATTTTTCTGCAAGAAAGATAAATCTTTCATAAAGCAAGAAGATAAATCTCTCATAAATTGAGATGACAAGCAGTCTCTCATCATATATTATAAAATAATTCTTAAAGAGGAATAGTTTTCTTCCTGGGATGACCTTTAACCCTTTGCTGCCCCAGTCACTTGTAACTTCCCATTCTTTACATTTCAGAGTCCCCAAACTCTTCTTGAACCTCCAATTCAATTACTTCCCAAAATTTATTCTACCTTACCTAGCCCTAACATCCTAATTTTCAACTCCTGTCCTTTTGATTACTGGGTTCAAGTATGGTAGAATGAATCCTGTATAAAAATATATACTAACCACTGATCTTCCACATAAAACTCTTAAACTGTAGTAGTTCACCATTTAGAAATTCTTAATATTTGTTGTGCTCAATATATCATTAACTTTAGAATATTATTAAGTAAGCAAACAATAACACAAGACATTTCATCATCTGGTCTTCTCTCTCTAAATTTCTCCCCACTCCACTTCTCTGTCCATAAAGAATTATGCTTTCCTTTCCTTCAAATTTTATGTATGCTATTAATATTTTCTCTGTCTGAAATTCACTTCTGCTACATTTTCCTGTGTCTTACTTACCCTTGAGATCTCCAGTTAGCTATAACACTTTTCAAAAGGATTCTTTGACCTGTGGATATTGAATCTCATTCTCCCTTCACTTCCTGATCTACTCTGGATAACCTCTCTAAGCAGATTCCCTGCTTTTTAACAGTATCTTATTTACTTATTTCATAGTATCCTTTTTAATTTATTTGTTTATTATTTGTAGCATGTTAGACAGATAGGCTGTAAACATTAAGAGAGTAGGCGTCATGTATGTCTCATTCACTCTTTTGTGGAATCAAGTTTCTGACACAATGAAGGCACATTATGAGTTGACTAAATGAATAACTACAGTACTGAATGAATAGTGATTTGACTAAGTAATTAATAACTATAGTATTATAGTAACTTTCACAATGCATTGAAGTCAACTTTTATTAATAAATCTTGCCCATTAGAAAACTGGAAGGCAGATACTCTATCTAGTTAATTATTTTATCACCAACTCCAAGAGGAGCTTTAACCCACAGATACTATACTATTGTTAAACTAGCTGTTCATTATTTCTCAAATCATTCATTTTCTCACCTCTTTTCCTTGCCCACTTTTTCCTCATTTTTTCTTCCACAATTCACTTATTTTCTTTCATTATGTATTGGAGTCAATCCCATCTTCTCTATAAAATCCACAATTAATAACTCAAGCTACAATGACTTTCCCTTCTACTCAATTCCTATTTTTCCTAGCATTGACATTTAATGATATTCTGTCTCTCAACTTTTTGGGAAGCTATTATCTTGCATTGTCATCAACATTTAAATGTGTGCATATCTCATCTCAATTAGATTATAATTATTTAAAGGAAGGGATATAGCACATGACTACCTCTTTATATTCTGAACAATATTGAGAATAATACAATGTATTTAATAGACATCTTTGTTGAATGAATGAATAAGTAAATGAATTATTTACTAAGTCACATTTTTATATTTAAGTTCCTAGAAAAATAATTACATTATTTGACTTTGCCAAAGTTGCTGGAAGAAAATTATTTAACTTTGTAACCTGTATCTTTCAACAGATGACCTCTTTAGTATCCCTAGTGACGTGTAAAAATTAACTCAATTACCAAGATGGCTAAGCTAACTTCAAGAGTGTGACCAGCACACAGGAAGAATTTAACTCATTGTGTACTAGGCTTTTCACTTTTGTGTTAAACATGGAGAAAACAGGAAAGAAGCATGCATAGTCTAGTGTCTGTAGTCAAGCAGTTGGTGTTCAGTGATCTGGGCAGACTTCAAGTTCTCTGGGTTGTGTCCAAGCAACATAACCCCATAGCTGGATCATAGAATCAAGACACCAGAATTCTACTTCTATGTCCAAAATTTTGTATAATCAAATGGAATGCAACATTGAAATATAAAAAGCAATGTTTCAGTTAAATCAATGTTCAAGCGGGCAATTTATTATATGCAGCCTGTTCAAAATCGAAGAATTTCCTATTGTCTAGACCATGCTTTAGGCAGTAAGCCACAAATCCTGATGTTAGAGGCTGTTCTGTGGTTGCATAACTTGAATAAATTTCTTTTCTCAAAGTCATTGAAGAAAACTACTAAAATAATAAATCTCTAATAAAGAACTTGTCAAATAGAACTCATCTATAATCATACATTGTGACAGATACCCAGATGCAAAGCACATTAGATATTAAAAATTTTACTATGTACAAGAAATTGTCAAGATAACAAAGACACTATTACTCAGCACTTGATAACTATGTGCCAAGTCTGGTATATTTAATTAGACAAAACCATAATATCTAAGCAAAATTTTGTTAATCTAGAGAAGTGACAGTTATTCACTGAAGAATTCTGATTTTTACAAGTAGGTATCAAGTTTTAGTCTAGAAATATATAACCTATAATAATAACTACAAATGTCATTATGTCAATAAGATTGCACAAAGAAAGTGCTAAATTTTTCATCTTTCTTTAGATAGCAGTTAATCATTGAGACACTACAATGCCATCGAAAAGCTTCTGTTGTGCAGCTCATTAAATACATTTTGTTTCTAACAAATTAAAAAATATAATTTCCCCATAGTTAAAGGATATATGCAAATAAGTTTCAATAATAAAAGCTAAGAAGATCCACAGAATTGATAACACCTTACCCACAAAAAATAAAGAGCCAATTAGCAATAACATTCTTCAATAGAGGGAAAGACCATTGGAACTCTCCTTGCCCTGCCAAGAAAGTTAGAAAGTTGTCACGAACAATAATTTGGCCAAGGAAACAAGTTCAAATTGCATGGTCTATGAAATAAAAAAGAAGTCCGTGTGCCATTAGCTAATTTATTTAAACTATACCAATAAGCTCTACGGAAGTTGAATGACAGATTGGATGAAACAAACTCAAAGCTCTTTTCCAACTTTAAATTTTATGATTCTATGACTGTCTAGTAGATTTAACAGTACGTATAGATCAGGAAGAGAGAAAACAAATAAAATTCCCTCCATAATGCTGACTTTATATTTGATTTTTCAAAAGTGCAAAAAAGGGAAAATTTGTCTTATTGAGCATTCTTTTTATGTTTTTTCAGCACTGGAACAGTTAGTACAGAGTCTCTTTCCAAGCAGCATTTCTCAATGACTTTTAAAACCAAACAAGAGGAATGAATGACTATCTAATAAAAAACAACTTCCTGATGTCTGACGTGCATTAGGAAAATTGATTTTGAAGTCTTAAACCTCTAAGTATATCTGTTATTAAAATATGAGCTATGAGTTCCCATTCACAATAAAATAATTTTATTACTTTCACTCAGGAGGAAAAGAGTTGCAGTTAAAAACTCTGGTCAATTTTAAAGTTATGGAAAAAAATATACTCATGATAAATAAATTCACTAATGGGATTAGATTCTATAACTTTATTATTGTAAGGAAAATATAATATTAAACTGAGATTTGTGGCCATGTGTTACCAATCAGAAATTCATTAGATACTGATTAGGTCTCTTGAAGGTACTAATTTCAAAGTTTATATCATGTTGAACACAGACATTTCTTTTCCTCTTTTTTTCTAATCAATTTTTCAGAAAGAGCATGATATTTGGCAAGGAAGTTCTGAGTCACATTGAGACTTTGACTTTTACAATAATATATCTTGGGGAAATCATTAATTTCTCTGCAGATAATTTTTGTGTGTGTTTCAAAATTGCTAAGATATTCACATTTACAATATTGCTTTCTAATCTATAAATATACATTTAACATGTTAATTAAATAATATGGCAGGGATAGCTAGCTATCCATCAAAATCTCCTTCCTGTTTCTATTGCATACTGCCATCCCTGCTTAATGGAGCTAGGTTCAATTTCTAAGACCACCTGGCATTTAGCTCTAGTGTTGTGACTAGTACATATAAGCAGAATGGGAAATCACATGTGCCACTTTCTGACCAATGTAATAAACATGTGCATCTTCCCCCTTCTTTTTATCCTCCCCCAAAATAAATGAAAGTGGTTATGGCCCCAGGGGATGACAGAAGATGGGAGAAGTTTGGATCTTTGAATTAAAATATGGAAAACACTACTAAAATGCATGGCATGGGTTTAACAGCTGGGCAGTGGGAAAATATATGATGTAGGCTGGGAATTTGAGGACCTATGCTATGCAGTATCAAAATATTTAGTTAAATTGTCGCCTGAGATACACTGGAAAGCAAAAGACATAACACTGTGGTGGTAGGGATATTATTGGAAAGAGCCCAAATGTTAATGCGTATTGACTTAAATGGTGCTTCTAGCAAAGCATTTCAGGAACAAGATTAGCTCATATATGATTACCTACAAGAAGCAGGGCTGGAAAAGGCAGCTCTTGAAGCCCACACAGCATTTGCTCTCTAGAGACTGTTAAGACATTCCAGAAAAAAAGAATTCAGTCATGTGGAAAAAGTCAGATTATAGGCATTGTTTTCCCTTTAAAGCTTGTTGTTTTAAATGGTTTTAAGGCAGCTTCCACTAAATGGAAGAAATAGGCATGAGGGAAAAAGAGCAAAATTATAAGACAGGCTTAAGAATTATGTCTAGGAAAAAAATTAGGTATGTGGTTAGGGGCACAATAAACAAACCAGAAGCAAATATTTCTGAAGCCTACCAAAATTTTGAGAGTGCTATGCCAACAACGAAAGCTTGAGCCTGGGATGTAAAAGCTCCTGGCTAATGGGCAAGCCTTAACACTTGGACCACCATGACTGAATAAATGGAAAGTCAGGTATGAACGCTGGTCAGCACTTAAAGGGGCGGTATTTCCAATACCCACCATAAGTATGATGCTATGGAGAAAATGGACAAGGAAAGACATTCTAGAGTTAAAACCAGTGGTCATGAAGAATAACAGTACAGGGCCTAATCCATAATCTATTATAGGGATATTTTAATGCCTGCTCAGTGGACTATGACCAAGGATTGGTGACTACAGTGGGATTTTTGACATGAATAATAGTCTACCTTTCTGCTACCATTTATATTTTTTGTGGAAGAAAGCAAGGGCAAATAGCTTGTCATTTTAGTTAGCAGGTCAATGAACACTTAGAAATCATACCTGGACCATAAAAATGAGTGCACATCACCTGAAGATCATGTGTTTTGAGCTTGGTAAGGTAACAATGAGAATTTGAGTTTTTTTCCCTTAATAATGGAATGTTACTTTTTATAATATTACAAAAATACAATGAATTTTTCTTATATAAACCAACAAACTATGACATTTCAAGAATATTACTGTATTTTTTCAGCTATATCCATTTTTACTGTAAATGATACATATCTGAATCTACTTGTTTACTTTCCACTAAAATACTCTCTAAAAATCACTCTCCTAGATAGGATTTCCAAGATTAAGGAAATATTTTCATCTAAATATTTTTAAATATACAAAATATTTGTTATTTTTTAGGGGGATAGATTTACTATCTTTTATCAGTGTGCAATGGAAAAAATGGAAGAGAAACTAAACCTGAGAAAATGTATTATAGATAAATTATTTTTTACTTAAAAGATAGCATATACTCACTGTGACACCACAAGAAGTTTTAAATTGGAGCTAAGGGGTAACAAAATGCCATATAAATAAGTTATGCTTAAGAGAGTTGAATGTACTTTTAAAGATGGAAAAAAACTATTTTTTCTTACTAAAAAGAAGTACCTTTCCTTCTTCTTAAAGCAGAAATAAAACTTCAGATTATATTGCTAATTTAATAATAACAACATGGTTCATATTTGTATTCTAAGCATTAACTTAAATATTAGTCAATGATGAATTATGTAATTGAATCATTCATATCAAAAAACACTTTGGAATCCTATGTTATTATTAGAAAATATATGATTGATTATATGGAAAGCGAAAAAGCAATATTCTGTTTCTCTAAGAAATAAAAGTTCTCCCATGAAAAAATACTGCATGTATGTGTGGATATATACACACACATATATATAAACATAAAATAGACATATATACTTGTGTACACATATATACATGTATATATGTGTATAATTTGTTTAAGAAACCAATCTTCTACAATCTAATATAAATTTTAAAAGCCAGAAAGTTAGATAAACTGATTTATAATGAAATACCTGAATTTCAGCTGTATACTATTTTGTAAATGATTTTTGGAATATTCTAAGCTTTGTATATTTATTGAGTTTTATTTGACCTTTGACAGAAATTGTTGTCAGATACATCATGGTGAAAAAATATGAACAAAGCTGTGTCTAATATAAATTTTGCCTTGAAAATCAAGTAAAAGAAGCCACAATACAATTGCAGGAAAAGAAATGGGTCAGGAATCCAGTCCAGCACCCACTTGCTGACTATGGATTGGCTTGTACACTATCGATTTCTTCTCACTTAGAGAAAAAGCTAGGCTAAAATCTACATTTCTCAGACTCCCTTGCAGCTGTGCTTTTGGATATAAGATTCTGCCAAGCACAATTTAAAAGTCAAATGAGAAAGAAGCCACCTTCTTATGATTATTACACAAGTAAAAGTTTTCATTGCTAATTTCGAATTCTACTCTCTAGTCACCAGCTTTGTACACTAGCAAAAACAGGTTCCTATAAGTGATATGATCTGCTTTTCCAGACATCCCTACAATTTTTAAAGTACCTAATTCTTTGAATCAAATTCCATTCAATTAAAGCTAGATAAATATTGCCCCTTAAAAAAAAGAAAAAGAAAAAAAATCACCTAGAGTGGCTACTTTTTCTTTTACTGAACCCTGACTGACTCACTAATCCTGAGTGATTAACAAACTCTTTGAGCTCCATTGATCATAGGTAAATATTAATAGATACTGTTTTAACTGAGAAACATTAGAGGACTATGGCCAAGTTTATAATTTCTAAAACACTAAAAAGAAAAACAATGGTTTTTTTTACAAACATAACAAAAGATAAAATATCAGAAAAGAAAAAAATCATACACTAAAATGGCAGTGTAGATAATATCTACAAGTGTAGATAATATTAAAATAAATTGATGTAGAATGTCCTGATATTATTTATTAAAAGAAAGGAATAAAAAGCACATGTGTTTTCTCTCCTTTAGAAACCTCACTAGAAGAATAATTATATTCAAAGTACAATTTCAAAAGGGTATAAACCCAGAAGAGTGAAGACAATGAGAGGGGTTTCTGAATAAATAAGATGTCAACAAATATCTGGAAGTTATAAAGTGTAAAAAAATGAGTAGACAAATGAAACAAGCAAACATAACCCATGATAGAATATGAGTGCTACACAAGTAATGCAAGTCCCTCTCCCTAGTGGAATTTCTGAATCACTGGGCCTACAGTTGGCAAGCAAGGGAGAGGAAAAAAATGAGAAATAAGGCTAAAACAGATTTTTAGCACATGTTCTGCAAATATGTTTGAGGACATTTTGCTTGTTAGAGTATTCTCCATATCTTTCCGAATGTTTAAAATAGTCCATTTGTTAAAATTTGATGTCAAACATTGAAAAAAGGAGAGAGAAAGGGGTAAGATCAAAGGAAGTGAACCAAATACTTCATAGCAAAAATTAATAACTATTTTGTTCTTTTCTAAAGTAAATTATCAAGAATTACAGTGGTTTACATACTTCTTAAAAAGGCACTGAATCTGGACTTAGAGGGAGATTCACTTTTCTGGCACATTCTTTGAGAGGTTTATTAAGTATAAGTTTTATATTCCTGGGGATGAAGTTGATGAATTCCTTCAAAGGCTAGAATAAATCAAGAGGTGGAAAATAAATATTTTTTAAAAGCGAAGGTTTCCTATCATCAATTATTTTGTGAGTGGCCTAATCTTCCTTCTTAGCGTGTCTAGTTCTGATGGGTTTACTTGGTATTTCTGCACATTCCTATCCTAGGTTCTAGGCATTTTGGCATCTATAAGCACATGCCAGATGTGCCACATGTATACCTCTTCCAATACCCAGAGAGAAATAATCTTAGGACCAATTACGATTATGATATATAGCTTGAAAATTTTTGTTCTTTTTCTTCTGCTTCCTTTGACTTCTTTTTCTTGCCTAGTAGTTCTGGCTAAGACTTTTGGCATTATGTTGAATAGAACTGGCAACAGTGCCCTTGTCTTGTTCCTGATCTTAGAAGAAAAGCTTTCAGTTTTTTGCTGTTGAGCAGTGATAGCTGTGGACTTTTCATATTTGGCCTTCGTTATGTTAAGATATGAAATATTTTTCTATTCTTAGTTTGGTGAGATATTTTTATCATGAAAAGTTATCGAATTTTATCAAATACTTTTTCTTCATCTTTTGAGATGATTATTTGACTTTTATTTTTTAACTTCTATCCTGTTAATGTAGTGTATGTATTAATTGGTTTTGTATGTTTATTCATCTTTAAATCCCAGGGATTAATCTCACTTTGTCATGGTGTATGATCTTTTTAATGTGCTGTTGGATTTGATTTGATAATATTTTGTTTAGGATGTTTACATCTATATTCACAGAACTATTATCTGGTAGGTGTTTTTTATTTGTTTTTGTTTTTGTGTTTTGCTTGTAGTGTCTTTGTCTGGCTTTGGTATTAGCGTAATATTGAACTCGTAAAATGAGTTTGGAAGTGTTCCCTCCTCTTCAATTTTTTGGAAGAATTTGAGAAACATTGATGTTAATTCTTCTTTAAATGTTTGGTAGAATTCACTAGTGAAGCCATCTGATCCTAAGTTTTTCTTTGTGGGGAAGTTTTTGGTTACTGATTTAAATAGATACTATGAAATAGTCGTTGGTCTGTTTAGACTTTCTATTTCTTCATGATTTTAGTCTTGGTAGCACATATGGTTTTAGGAATTTATATATTTCTTTTAGGTTATTAAGTTTGTTGATGTTTGTTAGCTTATATTAGTCTTTTAAAATATATTTTGTTTTGTGGCATCAATTGTAAAGTCTCTTCTTTCATTTATGATTTTATTTATTTGAGTCTTCTTTCTTTTTATCTTAGTCAAGCTAAGGTTTTGTGAATTTTGTTTATTTTTTCAAAAAACAATTAGTTTTGCTGATTTTTTTTCTATTGGTTTTCTATTTTATATTTTACCTATTTCTGCTCTAGTTTTTATTGCTTTTTCCTTCCACTATCTTTTTAAAACTTTATTTTTATTGGTATATATTCATTGGGTATAAGTGCAATTTTGCTATATTAATATATTACATTATGGTGAGGTGTGTTGCATCCATCACTGGAGCAAAGCACATTGTATTTTGTGCTTTGTTATTTCTAGTTCCTTGAGTTGTAAAGTTAGGCTATTTATTTGTGATCTTTCTTCATTTTTAATGTAAGTGGTTACCACCATATATTTCCTTATACTTCTTTGATTATATCTCATACGTTTTGGACTATTTTATTTTCATTTTTGTTGTGTCAAGATATTTTCTAATTCCCCTTTTAATTTTTCTTTGACCCATTGGTGTTCAAAGTGCTTTTCAATGTACACATATTTGTAAATATTTCAGTGTTCTTTCTGCTATCCTGTTGTAGTTTCATTCCATTATGGTCAGAAAAAAATGCTTGGTATGATTTCAGTCTTCTTAAATTTGTTAAGACTTGTATGATCTAGCACGTGATCTATCCTACAGACATCTTTATTCTTCCCCAGCCAGCTTGACTGTGCCACATGCATTAGAGCTTTAAAACTGGCTAGACAGGTGCTAGTTCTTTGGGAATCCCTGGAGAAGTGTGGGTGTACTGAGCACATAGATCAACACTTTAACTCCCCAGAGGGAAGATGAAACCTGTGATATTTTTGTCCACTTTATCTGTGCTGAGATGGGGGGAGGATCAATGGGTCTGCCAGCCAAAGTTACTGCCTCCATTCTTTCCCAGGTGGCTAGACTATAGAACCTTCCAAACTTCAAGAATTGAGAGATATAAGTTTGTTTTCTGGGAATCTGCCTCAGAAAAGTTGGGGTGCTAGGCACATGAATCAATACCTTCCCTCCCACAGGAGAATCTAGGGACCTGACTATATAGTGCCACACTGGTCCAGGGTTTCTGGTGAAAAGGTGTGCCAAATACCCCTACCAGCTTTGTCGACTCCAGTTTCACATTCTCCCAAGGAGCAGGAGACTTTCAATAAGTTTTTGATTTCTCACATAAGAAATTTATATGTGAATTTTTTCAAAATCAGTGTTTGTAGGAAAGAAGGGTTTAGGACTGGTATTAGTCTTGTATATATCTGCAAGACGTATTACTTGAATTTTGATAGGAATTTTACTAAACCTGTATATCAATGTGGAGAGAATAGGCATCTTCACCATGTTGAGTCTTCCAATCTGTAAACACATGAACCTATGAATCCATTAAATGGAATATATCTCTTCATTCATTTAGAACTTCACTGATTTCTTTCATTAGTATTCTGTAGTTTTCAGAATTTAAGTACTATAGATGTTTTGTTTAATTTACACCTAAGTATTTCATTTTTTTTTTGAGCAATTGTAACGGCAATGTATTTTTAATTCATGTGTTTATTGCTAACATATAGAAATAGAATTGATTTTTGTATTTTTTTTGTATTCTGTGACTTTGTTGAACTCATTTATTAGTTCTAAGAGTTTAGGTCTGTTTTATTAGAAGGAAGGGTAGATTACTTAGGGTTTTCTATGTAGACCATCATGTTATATGCAAATAGGGACAGTTTTATCTCTTCCTTTCCTATCTGCATGCCTTGTATTTCTTTGTTTGCTTTATTGTGCTGGCTAGAACTTTCTGCACTATGTTGAATAGTGGTGGTGATGATGAACATTCTTGCCTAGTTTCTGATTTTAGGAATAAGACAGTAAACCTTTTACCATTAAATATGATGTTATTTGCAGATATTCTTTAGCAAGTTTAGAGTTTCCCTCTACTCTTATTTTTCTGAAAGTTTTATCATGAGTGGGTATTGAATTTTTTCAAATGCTTTTCTTGCTTTACTACATATGATAATGTTAATTTTTCTCCTTCAGATTATTAATATGGTGGATTACATTGGCTGATATTAGCAATTTCTGCCTTCTCCTTTTTGGTCAGTCTTAGTGCTTTATCAAGTTTACTAATTTTTCAAAGAACCAGCTCTTTGTTTCATTGATTTTTTTCAATTTTTCTGTTTTAAATTCATTGATTTATACTCATATTTTATTTTCTTCCTTTTGCTAGCTTTCAATATATTTTTTTCTTTTCCTAGGTTCTTGAGGTGAGATACTAGAATACCAACTTGAGACTTTTCCTCTTTTCTAATATATATATTTAGTGCTGTAAATTTTTCTCTTGGAACTAATTTAGCTGTGTCCCAGAAAACTTTGTCACATTTCCATCTTCATTTCATTGAATGGATCTCCTTGAAACTTTTTTTAAATCAGAAATTATTTAGAAATGCATTGTTTAGTTTCCAAATATTTAGAGATCTTCTTATTAACTTTCTGATACTGGTTTCTAGTTTGATTGAATTGTGATTACAGAACACACTCTGTATGATTTCATTTCTTTTAAATTTGTGTAGGTTTGCATAGCCCAGGATATGATTCATCTTGGTGTATGTTCCTTAGGCACTTACAGCAAATGTTTATTCTGCTATTGTGGGGTAAATTTTTCTTTAGATGTTGGTTAGACTCTAATAGCTGATGGTGTTGACCCCTTCCATATCCTTACTGTTTTTCTGTTTAGATGATCTATCAATTGTTGAAAGAAGAGTGCTGAATTCTCCAACAAAACTGTGAATTTGTCTAATTCTCTTTTCAATTCTATCAGTTTTTGTTGCACATATTTTATACCTCTATTATTTGGTGCATACACATTTAAGTTTGTTATATTCCCTTGGCTTATTAACCTTTCATAATATAAGGTCCTTCTCTGTCTCTGGTAATTTTCTGTATTATTAAGTCTACTTTATTTGATAATAATCTAGCCAATCATGCTGTTTTGATTAATAACTACATAACATACAGGTTTTTTTATTTCAGCATATTAGGGGGTACAGATTTTAAGGTTTCAATAAATGCCCTTTCCTCCCCTCCCCCCACAAGTATGAGTTTCCAGCATGACCATCCCCCAGATGGTGCACATCTCACTCATTATGTATGTATATACCCACCCCCCTCCCACCTGCCCAATACCCTATTACTGTAGTACCTATGTGTCCACTTAGGTGCTGCTCAGTTAATATCAGTTTGCTGGTGAGTATATGTGGTGCTTGTTTTTCCATTCTTGGGATACTTCACTTAGTAACATACAGTTTTTATATTTTTATTTTTAACCTGCTGTTCCATGGTGAACTTGTATATGCATACCTGTTCCCAAAGGCTTAGGGAACTGAGAGGCTAAAGGAGGAACCTGACAAATCCAATTTCTCAGAAAGAATAGGGACTTATGAACAGAAGCAATGTCTGCAGCAGCCACGAAATTGTGGATCCCTGCACCTGCCCTCCAGAAAGCATCCTTCATTTATCAAGCTTTTAGGATAAAGCCATGTGCAGCTGGTCATGCCTCAGACTTTTCTTGTGAAACTCATGATCACTGGGGAGATTAGATAAACATCTTTATGAGAGGTTATCTATAGTACAGGCATTGTTTAAAGACCTTGCTGCAAATGTAGTACTCAAATACTGGTCATGATGGCAGTTTCACTCAAGATAGCATCACTTTTGCTATGCAACAGGCTGTTTTCCAATACTCTATCCTTTGAAATCAGTCCTACAATCTCACATATTCACCTCTTTCAAGATAGTCCCTGGGCCCAGAGAGAAGACAGAAAGAAATATGTGAATATAATACTTAAACCAAAAAGCAGTTTCTGCCAATAGTACCCCACAATCCAAACCAGCTGTGAAGCCAATCATTCAAAGTAGGGGGTCAGTCTGAGAAATTGATTATTTGCATTTTCATATCAGTCATTAATTGAGTGATATTATCTGATTCATCAGGAATATAAACTCAGAATTTAGTTTTTATGATCACACAAGTTCCCCATTGTGCAGGAGTGAGCATGTCTAATGCCACGAGATTTTGGAGGACAGCCTTTCTCCTGAGAGTGACTTCCATGTTAAAAAGAGAGATTCCCTTATAGCTATCTTTCAACATTTTCTTTTTATAACTTCTTAGAGCTTCCACATGACAAATAACATCTTCAATGTCCCATTGGGGAAGAAAAATAGAGGCCAAATAATCATATCAGTGGAAAAAAATCTGTCCTAGCAGGAATTCAAATGAGAGAGATTCATAGGCTTCATAAGGGTGTGAGCTATCCAGTCTTGTGCCCATGTAAAACCAAACAACATCATCCTAACCATAGGGGGTAACCCAGGCCATAAGTGAGTTGCACATATCTAGGAAGTTCCATTTGGGGGCAAAAAATAGATTTCTAGATGTAGTGCTAATTCTGTATCATGCCAATCAGTACTTTGTAATATTATAGTGTGTAAACATTGATTTCTTATTAATAATATCCCATGCCCTTAGTGCTATTTGTCCAAGTATCTTTTCTATTTTATTTCAGCATAGTATGGGGGTACAGATTTTAAGGTTTCAATAAATGCCCTTTTCCCCCTTCCCACCACAAGTCTGAGTTTCCAGCATGACCATCCCCCAGATGGTGCACATCTCACTCATTATGTATGTATATACCAGCCCCCCTCCCTCATCCCCCCTTCCCAATACCCTATTACTCTAGTACCTATGTGTCCACTTAGGTGCTGCTCAGTTAATACCAGTTTGCTGGTGAATATATGTGGTGCTTGTTTTTCCATTCTTGGGATACTTCACTTAGTAGTATGGGTTCCAGCTCTAACCAGGAAAATATAAGATGTGCTATATCACCGTTGTTTCTTAGAGCTGAATAGTACTCCACGGCATACATATACCACATTTTATTAATC